>VZUI01040793.1:0-136682 GCA_013401135.1 Cettia cetti
ATAGATAGATAGATAGATAGATAGATAGATAGATAGATAGATAGATAGATAGATAGATAGATAGATAGATAGATAGAATGAAAATACGAGCGAGCCGCCGCCCTCCCCTCTTTCCTCTGCTTCCCCTCCTTCCTCCGCAGCTGCTCGAGGCCGGGGACAATCGCCCAGCAATTGCTTCGCACCCTCGGCGGAGCTGCAAGACCCCATCCCCCGGGACGAGGGTGTGGGGGACTTCATCCCTCCGGGAAGGGCGGATGCGGGATCCCATCCCCAGCGTTCCGAGCCCAGGGGGATGTGCGGGACTGCATCGGGTTCCCATCCCCAGCGCTCCGTGCACAGGGGAATGTGCAGGACTCCATCGCGATCCCATCCCAGAGCTCCGGGCCCAAAGAGATATAAGGGACTCTATCCCCCGGTGCTCCCGGCCACGCCGCCCCGCAGTGCTGCGAGTGCCCATTGGTGGAGGGCCCCCCGCGGGCAGCCAATCGGCTCGCGGCTCCTTCAGCGGGGCGCGGAGCTGAGGGCGGGCAATACGCGGGGCTCCGCGGCCGGTGGCAGCGCCATGGAGCTGGGGTAAGGGGCAGAGCGGCGCCGCGGCGGGCGGGCAGCGGGACGCGCTCCCTGCGGGACGCGGCTGTTCGGGGAGGGACGGGCCCGGCCCCATGGAACGCGTCGCTCCCGCGTCAGGGCGCGCACTGCCGCGCGGCCGAGGGAGCGGGAGCGATCTGCGGGACAGAGCGGGGGATTAGCGACCCTTCCCGTGGGAGGGCTCGGGACGGGCTCTGGGAAGCGGTGGAGAGGGTGGGATGCCCGGGACAGCGCGGTCCGAGGGCAGCGCGCGCCCTCCGCGTCTCCCGGTCCCCGCCGGCTGCGGCACAAAGCGGGACGGGGCCGGGGCCGTGCCGGGCGGCCGCTCCGCTTACTGAAGTGCCCCTTCCTAAAGTGCCCTTTAGAAAGTTGCTTGCAAGCTCGAACTGCGCTGGGTGTTTTCATTATTAACGTTTCTATAATAAAATATGAAGATAAAGCGTTATTTGGAGCGCATATCGTCATGTTGGATTGTCCCAGAGCACGGAAGAAAGAAAGGCAGTTGGTACTTAACACTGCCACGTTTTTCTCTTCTCGTAAACGCTTTCAACAGCGCTTCTTCCACTTGTAAAAGCAAATTGTGCATGGAAGCACAACCGGAGGCTGTTTCCAGAATACAGCCCCGCTTTGTGAACAGCGTTCCGGGAGACTTGGTTAGCGATTTGTGTAGCACCCAGTTTACATTGTTGGATTATTAAATTGTTGAGCCGTATTGCTCTGTATAACGGTATTGAGTGGCACCTTTAAAGATCTACTTTGCCTCATGCCAGTCCAGTTTTTTCAGTAGAAAGAAGTAGAGTTTTCCCCATAGAACTATACCCTCTTCAAGACATGTTGGATTTCTTTGTTTTAAGTAACCTCAAAACAGAGCTTGGGACGGATCATCGGGAGCAACAGCAAGTACTGTGTTACAATTACTTACAATTGTTCTTGTTATTAATGTAACAACCTTACCGTTATCACATCACTTAGTATTTCAGATTCCCTCTCTCTCTCCTCTCTATCCCTCTCGTTTTGCAGCGATGGACTGAAGCTCAAAACTGAAGTGCTGGATGGAAAGCCTAGGCTAATTTTAGCTTCTTCTGGTATTTTTTAAATTATTTATCTCAAGTAATCTTTAAAGCTTCTTGAAATTAAACCTAATATCCAAGAGATACAAGGCCCAGCTTTCCTAAAATATTTTTCAGATTAGGAAAATGTGCATTGTTATTTTCAAGTCCTCCCTCTCACCAGCTCGATTTGAAAGATTAGGTTGATAATGAACTCTCAATAGTCTGTGCACCAGGGAACAGCTGGCAAATAGTCTTCACTGCTTAGTTTGTCATTAAAATAAAAAGTTAAGTGCTATTGTGTATCAACTGGCATAACTTGATAATTTCTGTAACTTTATAGTGCATTACTTGCCAGGATAAAAGAGGTTTAATAACAGCTTAATTTACACAGCATGACATCATTACAATCATATTTTTAAAGTAGATCCAGTGTTTGCGATTAACATTTTAAATTTTCAATAAGCAGTTTATTTAGGCCAAATCTCACTACTACCATCTGAGATATACTGGAAAAAACTATGTTGGTAGTTAAGTGTTAAAAAATTCTGTTTCAGTGATTTGTCAGACATATGTCTGCAATAAATTCCATTTTTGTGATTTGTGTACTTTTTCTAAGTGTTTTACACGGTCAGGGTACAGAAATTCTCCATTAAATTCTGTTTAAATTATGTTTTATTTTCTGCATTTACCAGACAGCTGCCTAATGAGCCAGGTGGTGTTTTGAGCCAGGAAGGAATTCCAATGCTCTTCACAACCATCCTTAGTATCTTTGGCTGGGTAGGAGCAGTCTGTGTTCCAGAGTGCTCCAAGATAAAGCTTTGTCTTGGACTGTGAACCAGCCTTGAACAAGCAGTCTTTTCCAGAATTAACTTGTTTATACACTGATATAAACAGCATTTCCTTGAATTCAGTGCTGTCAAAAATTGCATCAAATTGTATTTGTTCTGAATTTTGGTTTCTGCACTGAAAAACACTGCTCACATTCTTAGGGGCTAAAGTAGGATTATTCTGCAGTAGTTTAAACTGCTACTGGATGTAGTTTTTCTCTCTTACACAGAAAAAAAACCCCAAGAAAATAGCTATGTGTACAGGATTTCTTGAGTACCACATTCCTTCTATTAATATTAAAACATCCTTTATTCATAAGTATTATATTAAACATGGTACTTATTATTTTTGAGATTACTACACCTCTATGCATCCTCTAGGATGTGAGTTAAAAGACTGAAGAGTAATTCAGGACACAATGTGTGGGAGTGATGGAGACCAACATCATGAAACCAAAGAAGTCATTACCACAGGGCTCTCTGAGAAACAATGAATAGCTGGGGAAGGTCAGACTGTCAAAATAATTTGATTAGATGTGTATAAAAGCTATAGAGGCTTTTTTTTTTTTTTTACAGAAAGTAGTTACTGAAATATATAATTTTTTTTCCAACGTACTTTTGAAGTGTGCATACTGAAATAAGTAAAAAAAAAATATTTAAATAATCTGGGCAGATGGTATGGGAGAAGTACTTTTCCCCTAATTTGCAAAAATAGATGAATATAATGTTTTAGTAATTTCTCGAGATTGTTTTTCAGGAGCAAGTTGTTATTAAATACTTCTTTCATATGTTTGTGTTTGTTTCCCAAAAGATAAATCAAAGCCTGCCATGAAGGTAAGTGTAAAAATTTTAGAACACACAAATTCACTATTGGTTAACAGAAAATTTGAGAAATTGAACTGTTAAAATACTTGTAATCAATTATATTTATGAAGGAGAAATATGTGTTTATGAGTCTCTCATAACTTGAGGTATTCTGTTATTTCATAGGTTTATAATAGCTGTTTAAAAGGATGAATTCAGAGTTTTTTGACTATTTTTACCTTTTCAAAATGCTTTCATTTCCTTGGCCAAGAAGTTAGAGCAGCATAGGGAATCATATAAACCAGATCTTTCAGAGACCTTAAAGGAATTCTGGCAAAATGGAGCTCTGAAGTGTGCTTAATTTCAGGTTTGGTCGTACAGATCATCTCTGAGTAAAACTCAAATGCGGTGGGTTTGGGAAGGAGAAAAAGGTCCAGTACACAGGAAATAATTCCAAGTGTGCACCAAGGACTTTGGAAAGGATAAATTTTTACTTCAGAGTAGAAAAATCAAGATTGAAATACTGCTGGCTGCATGTTGAAAGCGTGAATTTGGAACCAGGCTTCAGAAACACCGAAGTAAAGCAGAATTAATGCTTCTTAATTCTTTTAAATGTCATCCTACCTAAAGTTATTGTTTATACTTCATTTTGAAATACTCAAATTCAGGTGCTGTGTCCTCTTGGAAGGTATTCCTGGTACTCATGAAGATATTTCATTAGATTATACAGAGTTTCTACTGATGGAACAGAAAAGAACAATTACTCTTATTTTCCTTGTTGCTTCAATCTTGTTTTCATTTGTTGCAAATACAGGGTTTTTTTCCTTCTTTAATATATGGTGAAATCTTTTGCTTTAACAGATGGGTAATAAAGCCAGAGCACCTAAACAGGCATTGAGAATAAAGCACACTGGGCTCATCTTGAGGCCAACACAAAATGCTTGTATCAAGCAGGAAAATTTAACAAAACCAAGGAGTGAATCAAGCTTATCAATGACAAAAGGTGAAAAACTGCAAGTTAATAAACACTCCTCACATGAAGCCACAACTAAAGGTTACTCTTTGGTTTTCCAAAGAGATGAGACAAACAGATATCCTGATTCAGAGGATCCTAGTATTGTGAAAAAAACTAAACACAAACCTCAAGCCCCACATGTATCAGCTGAAGACTTAAAAAGTTTGGTGTGTTTAACACAAGCACAACTTCAACAGATTCTGATGATTGTTAAAGAAGGAAGAAGCATCTCTGAGACTCATAATGAAAAACAAGAGGAAATGGGTAAGGTACCTGCCATTGGATGCCTTTGTTTCATGGAAGCAGGCAAAAAGTGAAAGCTTAATAATTTATTTGCACATTGTAGAGATGTTACACTTATATTGGATGGTCTCAGACCAGATACCACTTGCCATTATGGATGTGACATCGTTACTGTGAGAAACCAAGTGTTTTGGAATTACAACAAAAAATATTGTTTGATAGATTTCCAGTATTCTGAAGAGCAAACCAGCAAGAAATGTTGTCACTGTTTCATGCAGAATAAGAACCATTTTACACTGGGGTGAATAACATAGAACTCCACTGCCCAAAGAGAATAGCCCTTCTGGGTTGTGAAGAGTTCAGGTCTCTTCCTCTTTGTCAAGAGCAGTTCTGCCTTTTTCCTGTGGCCAAAGACGGATATGTCTTTTGCCTAAATGGACTATTCGTGCTGAATAGTATTTTTTCTTTTCCCCTCCCCAGTTCTTCTACTCCAAAGTGTAGAAGAGCTGTTGCTTACCTTCCTTTATTGCATCATTCCTCCTGTTGGTGGATCTGTGGAAGGGGTCAGCTTTTGCACCAAGAATAAGATATCTGCAATTAATTAGAGTCTCAAACTCTGAGCCCTTAGCCAAGAATAAGTTACTGCTAAGTCTAGTATTTTAAAAATCCCCTGTGAAGATTTAACTTATGTGCCTTAACTATATAAAGAGGGCTGAAAACATTTTTGTTTAAATTGTGGGGAATCTGCAGGTTTCTGCTGCTCTCAAAGTACTTACTCAAAGCTGAAGAAAGTTTAGTGGTTTTATGTACATTTATACATATTTATGTTCTACCACAGCTACTAATGAGGCATCAGAGGAAAATGTTATAGCATCACTCCAAGAAGATTGTGAAGTTCCAGATGAAGCAAACTCTGATTCAGGCAGGAAACAAGAAGCACATCCACAGCCAGGACAGAAAGTTATGTAGGTACATTTGTGTTACTGTGTACAAAAATTGTGTCTTCAATAAAGTTTCATATAATATGTTCTTAATAACATTAATATAATTAATATATTATATATTAAATATATAAATGATATAATTAATAAATACTAATGAAAAAGTTACCTGTAAAATTTAACAAATCAGCTTCCTGGATAAAATATTTTTAAAACCCCTTCTTCCTTTTCTCTAGAAAGGATTTATGGAAACCTGCTGACTTGTTTAGTACCTTGGGTGAAAGAGAAGGGGAGAAAGCCTTATTGGAATTTAAAAAGACCCAATGGAAGAAGGAATTAGGTATTTATGATGTATAAAATACATTTTTGATCAATTTTTACTACACTCAGGATGCCAAGAAAATTGATATTCCTTATGCCCTTCTAAATTTACTTATATCAGTACAGTTGCCACAAATTGAAAAGTAAATAATAAGTCTCCAAGACAGATTAAGATTCTTGAATTTCAAAAGTTTATGCCAAGATTATAAATTCTTGCAAGACACACTTCTTTGCCAATTAAATATTATCTCAAATGTATTGCTATGCTTTGTATTTTAGGTGCTGCTTGCATGCAGTTTTATCACAATCTGATAGTAGCTGACAGCCATTGTCATTAAAAAATCCATTTGTTTTGTGGTGGAACAACATCTCCCCAATCTACAAGCATGACTGAGTGTATGAAATTGCTATTTGAACTTGAGAGAGTTTGCAGTCCAGCCCCATCACCAGTCAAGTGGAATCCCTGGAAGAAATTTACACTGTTTAATAGAGTAGTAAATTCTCTCTGGCAAATTTAGCTTTTTATGATTCACATGGAGGAATGTTGTGTTTTGTTTTGAACTTGGATTTAGACCATTTGGTTTCAAGGTTTAATTCTGCATTGTCAGTAGCTTCCGTTATAGCTCTAGCTTTAATAATATTAAAGTAGTTCAAGACTGGTGTAACAAAATGGAGGAAGTTCATATACTTGGTTATTTGTTAATTTTCCCTGGAAATTGTTACTCCAGTGTTTTTTAGTCTTCTCAGAGAGACTCCCCTGTTACTCCTGCATCCCTGGGCAAACACTCTTAGGAGCAAGGTCAGGACTAATTGGTCAGACTGATTGGTTCCATTTCACAGTCCAAGTGACAGGGGAGACATGCATTGCTGTCTTTTTCTTATTTCTTTTAATTGCTAAATATTTGCAATAGGAACTCTATTACTAGAGTTTGGTTTTGTTTGTTTAAGATGAACAGGTAGCACTGAAGAAGAAACTGAAAGAAACTTTGGAGGGAGAGGTGGGTTATTTCTGGGCAAAACTTGGCAGTAATAAAACCCATAAAATGGAAACACCTGACCCAGACCAGGTAAGGCTGTCAATAAATACAAGAGCACGGTTTTCACAGCACTGTTGCGGAACAGTTTGATTTCTAATTCATAGAAGATTTTACTTTCAGTACAAATCCTCTAGAATCCAACACTGGTGGTGCTTTAAGCCCTCTCAGGGCTGCAGCTCCCTGATCCACATGTACTTGTTGCTCCAGTTTGTAACTTCTCAGCTTAAGATCTTTATAGCAAGAACAACCCATTCCTGTCCCTCCATTTGGATTCCTGTCTAAAAAGTATAAATGTTTTCTTGTTCTGTTTGGAGGAATAGTCTCAAATGTAATTCCTGGCTATATAATTATACACATTGTTCATATGCTCTCCCATGTATTTGATTGCTTACATAATGCCCATAGCCAATATGACTTCTAGCTTTTTAAAAAGCTGTCATTCTGAACACACTGTGTTAGATAAATACATTATATTCACAAGAGACTTCCCCAGTAAAATTCATGGTGTTAAACAGAACTTAGGGTTGTATCTGCCTTCACTTCTTACTTACAAAAGCAAATTGCACTTTTTTGTGGCACATGCAGCATTCCTAGTAAAGTTTTGACTCTGTCCCATAAGAATTTGTTTCAGTCTACATAAAAGATGCTTAGTTACAAATTTGGGCTGAGGTTTTAATGAACGCCAGCTTCTAGAAGTATAATTTTGTTAACAAACAAAACAGGTGAATAAAATAAGTCTTAAAATGGTCCCTTTATTTGCAGACAGTGTTTCCAGCTGACTCAGTTCATGGCACTGGGGCTAACTCTGCCTGTACAGCTGCTTTAGCCACAGAGGCTGATGGAATTGCACTGAATATTCCAAGAGCTCCAGCTGGGCAGTCTTCTGATTTCAGTTCTTCTGACTTTCCAGCTGGCAGTTGCACAGCATTGATTTTCAGGGTAAGATCTTAAATTGCATGCTGTTTTTTTTTACTTACTTATTAACAATTTTTTTCTCAAGAAGTTCTTTTAAACCAGAAGAATTCCTTAGACCTTTTTGCTGTGTATAAATTACTTTGTCTGAATGAATGTTTACCAAAATATCAGTGCTTTGAAGACAGCACTTCCTTCAAGGCTGATATGAAAAACAGTACTAGAGCTGTGACATGCAGTATTAATTAGTTTTTAGGTAATGTGTTGAGGAAATGGGGAAGTGGGAACCTATATAAATTAAAAGATGTTGATGGCAGAAGGTTCAAGAAGTAGGTCTGAAGTTATGGCTGGTAGGCAGTGATTGAAGCGAGTTTTTTGTCAGATGGCATTGGATGTTCCCAGTGCCACTGGAGCTTGTTAAATAATAGAGAGATCTGTTAAGAAGCAGAAACAGAAGAATGAAGATGGTAGCTCCTTAATTTGAGCTAGGTCACTGCTAATTATATTGTAGTGCTGAATCTACCTGGAACACAGACTGAGCACTGAACCATAGGAAGAAAAAGGGATTTCTGTTCATGATACAAGTAAGTAGGGTTTTCTGGAGTGAGAGGCTGATGATTCAAGTTAGTAATAATCAGAATTCAATCTATTCGTAGTCAGACACTTGCTACAGTTACAAACTTACATCCTTTTTTTGTGCTAGAGAAAGGCCCAGTTTTGCTCACCAACCGAATGCAGAGCTTTCTGCCAAGTCTTTGTTATGTGGTGTTATAAATGAAAAGCCAATTTAATCAATAAAAGGGAATTTATTGAAAAATTGCTATAGAATGAGTCCAAGAAAGCCACAATCAAAAGAAATCAGTTCTGAGCCCGGGGTCAGAACTGGGTGAACAGAGATTCGGCCTCTATTGCACAAGTCTCCCTGGACTGGTTCACAAAGTCTGTTTTTATACTGTTCTCTGGCTTGAACAACGAGTTCCTCCATCCCCCTTTGTCTTTTTCTCTTTTCTTGAATATTTATGGAGTCTCCTTTCTTTGCTACTTGTGCACTGAACAGCTTTCCCGGAAAAGATGATTGCTTGATGAGATTTACTGGAACAGTGCACACTGGTGATGATGTTGCCCAGATGCCTATCAGGTGTTAATCACCGGGTCGTTGGCAGTCCCATCTTCTGTCTCCTCCCAATGCCACCCTCTTTTCGGTTGCAAATAGGTCTTATCTCTGGCTGCTGACAAAGGCAGCACAGTTCCTGGACACATCTTACTCAAACATGTATGATTTTATACCATATACCTATAAAAACCTCGAATTATTCCATACCATTTATTACATGTGGCTAGACAAGATACTTAATTTTTTGTAGAAGAAGTAGCAGTTATCTTATTTCAGGAAGCTGTGCCACAGGAGCAACCTTTTAGTGTTTTGAAACATGAGCAACAGAAGAAGTGGCTTGAAGAGTTGGACAAGCAGAAGGAAGAAGCTAAACTACGAAAAATAGAAGAAAAACTTAATTTATCAAAGGTATCTATGGTTTAGAGGGACTTCTTGAAATAAAATAAGTCTTTCTCTATTTTTAAGAAATAAAAAATGTAATTAGTGAAGTGGCAACAAAGACATGGCAGCATGTCCAGGTTTTCACCATAAGGATGCCCTTACTGAAAATTGAGCCAGTGGCTGTTCAGTATTTCAGTGTCTGGTGTGTTAGAGGGCTTGCTGCAGGGGTGGAGACAGTGGTAGTAGCATCACTGGAAATCGGGGAGAAAATAAAACCCTCTAGCATTGTATTTGAAGTAATAGAGAATCAGGCACTGCATTTTTATTTTTATTTTTTCCTGGCCAGGATGTGCCAAGGAAAATATTCCAAACACACATGTTTTTGCAGGATTTCCCCCCAAACACTCAAAACCCATAGAGAATGCACTGTTTTAAAGTTCATTGGCCCAGAGTTGAGCAACCCCCCTGTACTCAGTTTCCTATTGGATCCGAATCTCCTCACCTCCAATGCTAATTTTCATTTTTATCAGTCCTTTCCGGGTCCAGGTGTCTCCAGTTCTGCCAGAGGGTGGATGTTCAGAGATGTTCAGCCCTTCTCCTTAGAGTAATGCTACATCTCCTAAAAAAATTAAAGAAAATTCCTTTCCCCAAGGCAAAGTCAAGTCAAGCCTAACTAAAGAGACAAAATAAAAATTTAAAAGTTCTATTGTTTCCAACAGTAGTGCTATACTTTTTTCCACCACGTGTAGAAGCATTTGGGTTTGCAAGGTGGTGTAGAGACCATCACTAGACACTTTAGAAAAAGAAAATTTGTGTCAACTACAGGAGGTGAGAAAATAGAAAACGAATACGTGTCACAGTGATGCTAAAATCCTGTTTCTAGAAATATTTTTTTAATACACAAACACATTCATGAAAGTTTAAAAAAATTTAAAAGCAAGCACTTCTCCAGAAAGTATTGAAGAAAATAGCCTTTTCTTTATTACCCCCCAAAGACAGCCTTGTTGACAGGGGTGGTTACAGACCTGCACACTAGTCTTGGCTTTTCCTGAGTTGCTGAAGGGATCACGCTTCCTTTGTAAACTGAGTTTTTTAACTGTGAAGGGAATACAGCTGGGAAAGGTTCCTTCATTAGCTGCCTTGTTAATTGGGTAGGTGTGCTGTAGAAGGAGGGCTGCAGGCACTGGGGAGTTACCTTTTCCTTTTTTTCATGAAATGTAGTAGCAAAATGTTTGTGCTGACCAGGTATAGATCAGCATTATAATCTATGATCTGACTTGCATTTTAAGTAACTGAGACACTTGTCTTCTCACTGAAGGAATTAACTGCTGCCTGCACTGTAGCTTTTCAAATGTTCCTGGTGTACAAAATGTGTATTATCTGTTTTATTAACCACACTTTATAGAAACAGTGTAACTGACTGCTTTGGCCTTTTGTTGTTGTTGTTGCTTGATACTTATTTAGGCAGAAGAGCATGGCAGATGGGAAATGCATTTTGATTCTTTTAAGAACCACTTCAATGCTAAAGCACAAGACCCCTTAAATGGAATGCACAGAAAGCCTGAAAGTCTTTCCCTGTTACCTGACCCCAAGGACCCTACTGCTTTCATTCAGCCTTTCTCACCTGCAGCTTTAGGCAACCTTGTGCCCTTACAGATGGGAAGTGCAGAAAAAGCTGCTAAAAATGGTGCTTTGGAGCAAAGTCAGAGAAGCAAGTGAGTGAGCTTCTTAAGGGTAATTATTTTCCCAGCTAGTGCATTTCTGGTACCTCCTCAGAAATTTTAAAAAAAAATTCCCTTACATTCATTTGGCTTTTGATATTTTTCAAATACCTGTTGTTTCACTATTGAAAGACACAAGTGCTGCCATTGTATATTAATGAAATTTACTACAAATAACATTACTTGTTCCTTAATGAAAAGTATTTCATAATCTATGAAGTAATTTATATATTAATTTGTAATTAACACAACAGGATAACCTCAATATGAAAATGAAATCTAACTAATTCTAATTAAGAAAGGCTTAAGGATTATCTTCTAATGGTTAAAAACATCAACATGTCCCTTTGTTCAGTTTTCTCCGTTCCATGACGGCTCTGCTGGACCCTGCACAGATTGAGGAGAGGGACAGGAGGCGGCAGAAGCAGTTGGAACATCAGGTAGATTTTGGTTTTAAAGCCTTACACTTTATTAATAAGAAGAAAGGATGAAATGTCTTATGAATAAAGCATGAGATTTAATACCAGAACCCAGGGAGGCACTTGACTTTTATGTTTTTGATGACATATGCATTGTTTAGAAGTATTTCCTTCAGTCAGACTCTACAATTCTCTTTCAATATTTGCATGAGATTACTTCATAAATTCCTGCCTCAAAAAATGTACAGTTCAGTTTTCAGAGCTCTAGCAGGTTTGTGTGCATTTTCCTTCAGTCTCCACTGTTACAAGGATAAGAAATGTGATATTTACAGATTCTTACTCCATGAGTTTTTTATCTACTTTACTGACATTTACCTAAGCTCTGTGGCACCCTAACAATGTGTGTCTGCGTGCTAGTGTCTCTACATGGTGTGAAGAAGCATCAGTATAAATGTACAGACTGTTCTGGTCACACTGTTACTCTGCTGGATCTAACACCTGGATTACTGTATGTGCATAAGGTGAAAATCAGACCTTCGTCTCTTTACAAGAAAAAAAGTATTTTCTAAAACATATAAAACTCCTTTTTTCTATTTGAGTATTTCAGACTGCTCAATTGGACTGGTGGTTTTCCAGAAAAAAAACCCCAGGAGTGTTTGAAATAAGTTGTCTTCAGGGTTTGTTTTTTTTTTTTTCACTTGTCCAAATTTCTACACATACACAAAAATGTACTAATAAATACCCTATAATATGTTAATGTTATATCTTTTACTGTGCTCTTTTTTTTTGGATCCTGCCAGAAAGCAATAATGGCTCAGGTGGAAGAAAAACGGAAGAAGAAACAACTGGAGGAAGAGCAGAGAAAATGGGAAGAGCAACAGGAAGAGCTGCGCCTGGCCCGAGAAAAAGCACAACTGCAGAAACAGTTTGAAGAAGAAATGCTCAAACAAAACCAAAAGGAGGTGGGGTTTGCATTATCTTTAGTGCAGATAGACAGTGATAACACTGAATTTTGAGGAAAATAGTTCTTGTTCCTGACTCGCAAAATTTTTGTCATCATTCTGAAAATTAAAACTATCCAAAATGGAGACATTTGAAACCAAAAGTCTCCTTTCTTAATTAATAAACGTACAACAACATGCAAAAATTAAGCCAGATTCTTTTTTTGAACAAGGGCCTTTTCAGGAAGGGAAATTATAAGAACTGGCAAAAACAGAAATGTAGTTTTAAATAGTGAAGAAGCATCCATTTTAAAATGCAAATTTAAAATTTAAAAATATCCCAAAGTATGATCAAATTATTGTTATTGGTAACTTGATGCTTTTAAGGTGCTTCAGTACCATGAAGTTCATCTGAGTGAATGTGCTTTCAGTCTGAATTAAAGACTTCTTAGGATATAGTCTGGAAAAAGCATTTAAAAAGTCATTCAAGCTCTCCATTTTTTCCCCTGTGTAGCTGTTGCTGAGCTTTTCACAATACTTTTGTATAAAAGTTAAACCAAAGGTACCTTTTCACCTATAGTAAATACAGATTTTTCATTTCTGTCTCTCCTTTAACCTCTGTGGAAGGTTAAACACTTGGTCTGATGTTTCACTCTTCCTTTTGGCACAGTAGAGCTATTACTGTTTGCTTCTTCTTTGGAACACTAGCAGATTCCATGGTATTATAAAACAAGGTGATTCCAGAAAAAGTCTTCTCCAAAGCCTGGAGAAATGTGGATTCCTGGTTTTTCCACATTTTCTGAATGGAAATGTGTAGCATCTGCCTGTAGATGCTTGAGCAGACTGGTTCAACTCATCCATCTCTAATTGCTCAGCTCCTTTGAAACATGCGACAGCACCAGTTGTTCTTTCCAACTGCAAATGCAGGGTGTGGGACTGGCTGCTACCAACAGTTGGGAAATGAGATTTTCCTTGGCCCAGTCTTCTGCACCTTGAATGCACTGAGTCAGGGAATTGCAAGCCCCTGACATTTGCTGGGGAGCTTTCACTGTCTCCTTCCTGTGCAAGTAGGAGTAAGGTGGGGTTTATTACTTTTATTTAGGCTCCTTTCGTTTCATTAAACCACATGTTACAGGAAGTCACAGATGGCTAACATCAGATGCCATCTAGAAAAAGAGGAATTTATTAGAAGGGAAATAAATATCCAGATAATTTGGAGGATCTAAATGCTCGCTTTTTTTTCAGCAGAAGTTCTGAACTTATAATCATAGAAATTATAGGTTACATACTGTAGTTACTTAAGTAGTTTTAGTTTTAAAAAAAATACTTCCCTAAATAAAAACATAAACCTTGAGGATTTTATGGTGATTAAATAATCCAATTGATAAATAATCAACTCTTTTTTTTAAGGAACTTATAAATCTTAAAGCCAAAGAGCTTTATCAGACAATGGAGAAAGCTCAGGAATTAGCCCAGGGATCAAAACAAGAAAAGCACTCTCCGGACTTGGCTCAGAAGGCACATGACACTTCAGCACTTCAGAACGGTCTTGGTGGTGGCAAGTATAAGTCTCATAGTTTGCCTGTTCCTTTGGTGGTTGAAATTTAGTTGTTTCTGGAATTAGGGTGGGGTTTTTTTGGGTTTTTTTCCCTGTCTGCATTTGGGTCACAAACCAAATTCCATTACAATTTATTTACCTTTCAAACAAATAGAAGGGTGAACTCCTATGGAGAATACTGTGTTTTTAGTAAGTTTCAAATACTGTATTACATAAAGGAAGAAATGCAAAGATATTGGCAGGAATGCACAAGAATATCCAGACCTGTGTGCTGTCAGATTTCCAGATTTCTATTTTCCAGGAAAATGGAGAGTGTTGAGATTTGGACTAGAGTTCTCAGAATTGCTTTGAGATCCCCAAGAGTCTGATAACTCTGTAGCATGGTTCAAATTGAATATAGGTTACTAAATGGAACAACTTCACCACGTTTCAGGTGATACAGAGTTTGAAAACTGTAATTTTGGCATTTCAGCACAAAGTACTGATTTCCCTGATGGTGTGGAGAGTCCCCCTGAGCAGCAGGCTTCTCCTCGGAAGGACACCGCAATACAGACAGGTACAGAGCCCTCAGGTACTCTGAGGGCCCTCCAGACAGGCACCCTGTTTGTGAAGCAGCCAGATCACTCTTACTCACAAGGAATGAAGCTAGAAATACTTGCACACCCTGTTTGTGAAACTGAGCCAAATCACTCTTACTCACAAGGAATGAAGCTAGAAATACTTGCACAAACACAGTCATGTTGGTGTATCACAGTGTACCGCTTTATTCCTCTATTTGTCACTATTTATTCTTCTAAATAAATGATATTTCTGTATTGGTGTTACTTACCAGTTACAAACCCCATAATCAGGAATAGTGTCAACTTAGGATCACAAGCCACATAGGCCCAAAATTTTTAACTTGATTTGGTTCTCCAGTCTTTAGTGTTTTATCCTTTCCTCACTGAATTTGCTTCTACAGATCCTATCTGCCTTCCACAGGGAAAAAAAAATAAAAAAGCATTATAAAACTGTAGCAGCCATTTTTAAAATAAATTGATTCATATACAAAAGTCATCCAAGTAATTTGAATAGCTCAAACTTGAAGTTAAAATAGGATTTTTTTTTAGATTGCTTTAATACTTCAGCATACACTGAGTCAGCTGAGGAAAGAACTGCATGTTGTGAATCGCCTGATATTTCCATGGAATATAAAGAAACCTCTAACAGCAAAAAATACCAGAAGGAAATGCAGTATATGGATAAAAATAAACTTTCAGGAAAAGAGCCTGGTGGTATTTATAGTGATCTATATGAGCAATATGCAAGAAAAGAAGGACACATTAAATCTTCAGAAAAATACAGCAAAAGACTTGACTGGAACATAAACAAGCCTGGGAAAAGATACATTCCAGCCTCAGAAAGGTACCCTAAAACACTACAGAAACGGAGGGAAGAGAGCAAAGTGCGTCGCCAAATGGAGCTGCTGCAGTTGGTAGAGAGGAACAGCCCTGGGCAGCTCAGTGCAAGAAGAGGGGGAAACTCTGCCAGGCCCCTCTCACCTCGGGAAGAAACAGCTGTGAAGACTAAGGGCCACAGAGGCAGAAAGGTGGGTCACTGTCTGGCCTTTGAAAATTATGTGTTTTTAAGACTCTTGTTCCTCACAGTTTTACTTGGGTGGGAACTCAGTTATTGAAATTCTTCTATGGCTTATCCTTATGTCAGCACTCTGTTTTCAACAAGAACATACTCAGATTTTGTGACTGTGTTTTTACTGTTATTTCAGTCTTCCAAGGTTTTGATTCCTTTTCATTTCCTCACTAACACTGATTTATTATGTAAACAGAGAAGTTGATTGCAAGCAGTGTGCAGGACACAGTGACATAACTGACTTGCTTTTTTTTTTTGTCCAGTCATTGTGTTGTGCTGACAGGTGAGGTACAGCAGTACCTGCTCAAGAAAACAATGTTTATTTCTGCAAAGAATATGGATTACTGAGGATGTACTGCATTGCCACAGAAATCCATCTTTCATAGTGGAGTCATTCTCCATTTGCAGTAAGCATTATATCAGTAGAGCTTGTGGCTGGAAAAAAGTCTTTTAAAGAAAATATTGTCAAATATATTCTTGCCCTCTCTCTTGCTTGGCTCACTCTCTGTATGCATAAACACCTCACTTTCTCACACCTTCAAATAGCAAAACTGTGGACCTTTCCTTTAATATGTTGGATTGAACTTTTCAGGTTTATACCAAGGACATAGGAAAATATGTGATATTATTGATAGTGCTTAGAGTGCCAAAGACAGAAAATTGGAGCAAATCTTCCTGTAATTTGTTGATTTATTTCATGGGCAGTACAAGTCTCTTAAATGCAAATCTTTCTCCTGAACCCAGTTCAAACAGTCCTTTTGGAATTTCAGAATAAACTTTATCTGAAAAATCAAAGCTTTGAATATAAAAAACATGGAGATTTTTTTTTTTACTTTTGACTTCTTTGATTTTTTCCTAGGAAGAAAAAATTCATAAGAATCACTTGAATGAAGAAAGGTATGTCAATACTCTGCATTAATAAAATGTAGAAATACATTATTACTGAAATGCACATGCTTTTCTTTCATTTTTTTTAAAAAATTAAGTTGTATCTAATTGTTTACTACTAAAAATACACAAGACCATATACAGATTGCAGAGTTAATGAACAAAAATCCTTTCCTCTAAAGATTCTTTGTTAGTTGAGAAAATCACATTATTCAAGTATTGGCTGGGCTTTTTTATAACTTCAGTTGTTCCGTACAGATCTGAATCACCACATGTTCCAGCGGTTAGGAACAGGTTACTCCAAGTACAGCGAAGACAGATCCAGGCTTCTCATTTCCTGATGCATAACCACCCGGGTGGAAGAGGGGAGGCCATCCAGGCAGCCTCCCAGCAGAGGAGCTCCCCCGCTGCCATCCCCGAGGCTGCCAGGCCTCCGTCAGCGCGCTTCGTGCCCTACGTGCGGACACAGGAGGTTTATTGCCTCCATCCAGAGGCACCACTGAGCCAGCCCTCAGCACACCACCCTCACGGTACTGAAATGATTCAGGGAGAGGAGAAATGTTACACTCATTTACGCTGGAGTGCTGCAGCTTTAGCCAGCTTTGTATTTGCTTTTTACTGAGTTGTGCAGTAATCTCTCTATGTCACAAAGTTCTAAAAAATCAGAGAAGCAGCAAAAAAACCCCCTATTATCAACTGTTTGTTTGTTTACCTTTCATGAATTATGGTTGCACTTCCTTGCATTACTGTATAGGTGGGTTTTGGAATCTAAGTGTTTTTTGATTTAAAAATAGAGATTATAATTCGATAGCAGCCGACCCCTGATTTTCAAACTTTCAAAATCTGCTGCTTCAAAATTAAAATTAATAAAGAGTTTTATTAACAGATGTGATATACATTTACTTTTAGATTCTTACCAAATGCCACGACAGATTTTTAGCTCAGGTTACATAAAAGATCCTCTTCCAAATCCTGATGTTGTTACAGTCAGAGAGAGACAAGAAGCAATTCTCAAAGGATTGTCAAAATTACGACAGGTAAGCAAAAATTTATTGGATGTGCATGTGCATATATGTACTGAAGTAAAAATTATTACATTGTTATCTTTTATTCGATTTCCATCATTTATGTTTTGAGCTCTGTCCTCTACTTTTGTTCCATTTTACTAATTTTTTCACATGTTGGACAGTCCTTAGAGAATATGGACTCCTTAGAGAGAGAATATGGACTCCTTAGTCCTTATATCAGCTATAAAACAGTGAAGTGCCTGAGCAAACTTAAAACCAAGAGAAACTACTTTGTTTGGTGTCCAGGTATCTGTGGTTAGGCTTCTTTATAGGGAATGCATCAAAAATTTCAAAAGAACAGAGTTTTAACACAACACTAGAACCTTGTTAATGAGGTTTCCCCTCTGCAGTTCCCAGGTAAGGACAGAACAGTGGGGTTGGTGCAGAAGGGTTGGTGGGGTAGTCTCATGTCAGGCCTTGAAAAATATTGTGATTTGCAAACTGGAAGTGTGAACACTTAAAACATCCTTCCAAGGCAGCTGCTACTTGTTAGCACGTAAAAAAAAAATTCAGGATTTGTCAATCAGATGGGTTTTCTGAAAAGAAAATGAAAATTAGCTTAATGCCACAGACACACAAGCTCCTGAGTTAAAAACCTGTGTGTTAGTGTACGTTGGTCTCTTTGTAGTCAGGTACTGGTAATGGCATCTGGTTACTAAAGCTCCAGTGACTTGGATACTGCACTGTTAGCAACAAGGTGTGGCCCACAGCCACTGAAGCCACGGGTCTGGACATGTACATGAGCACTTGTCTTTATGCTTCTAAATGTCAGGACTGCTAGACAAAAAAATGTTTACTTTCAGGCTTGCCTTTTCATTGTGAAGAACACTGAAAATAGACATGTACCAGTATCTTCCCTTGCTTTTGAATGGCTCCAAACTAAATGTACTTTATTGCTAGCAGCAGGATTTTTCTCTGTCTTGAGAGGAAAATTTCATAAATAGTCAAAAAAACGGGAAGAAAATCTGACAATAAAGCACAACAAAATTAGCAGTAGTTGATGCTATTGAGTAACTGTTGTGCATTAGAAAGACAGAAGCACTACCATGTACACATAGTGCTTCTGCAGTAGGTAAATTCATTGTGTTAAAAAGCTCATGACTTTTCCCAGGTCAGTAAGAAAAGTTGTGACCCAAGAACACTGAAAGGCCAGTTTCTAACAGCCTCTGTAAGAGTTTTAATAAATGATAATAAGGGACAAAACATAAAGCAATACATACAGACCCAGGTGCATGCAAAGCACACCCACTTCCTCAGTCTGCAGTCTTTTATGCTGTTACAGTTGTATTACTTCTCAGACCATTTGGCAGATACATTTTGAGTTCATTGACTACAATCTTGCTTCTAATTTTCACAGTGTTTGCACAATTCAGTAGTTGCAGATGTTGACAGTCCAGGGTCTTCTGATAGTCTTTGGATGCCACTTTTGGGCTCAGTACTTTTCCTTTTATGGACTTCTGATCTCTGCTTATGCTATCTTGGATGTACATTTTGCAATAGCAAACATATCTTAAAATACATCTTTCACAAGCCCGCTTACATCTTGTGAAAGCCTTGCTTCCCCATTTACACTGCCCACAAGCAATTACAAATTTTATATTTTAAAAGTTTAAAATTTACAATAATTATTTGCAAGCAATTACAGTTTTATAATTAAAGCAAATAACTTGTAGCAAAAGCCAAATACTACATAGCCGTTTATAACAGCTTCCACATTGGTTTCACTGGATCTGGTCTTCGCCACTGCTCATTAACATTTTTGCTAAATATCTACCTACACCTCTTAAGTATTTTGGCTTCTGATCCAAAGGAATCTACTCCACAGCAGGTAAAGACACCTTTACTAGTGCCAGGAGCATGCAGGGGTCAGCACCCCATCTGCACATCCCACTATTGTGCAGTTCATATCAGCTTTTATACTTGTACAAATCTGATACCATTCCCTGCCACTTACCCTTCTTGGAGTCCCAGATCTGGGGGTTGGGTCCTTACATAACTTGCAGTTTTCCTATCTTCAGCTTACCTATACAACACACCATTCCAATACAACTAACATAACTACATCGTCCTTTATGACACAGAGATCCTCACATTAGACTTACGGGCCACCTACACCCATTTCACTGATTACACTCTAGTTCCATATCTGTTCTAGCAGAACCTATGACTTTGCATCTTCACTGTTTTCTGCTGCTACTTTGGGAGTTTTCACTTTCAGCTGGCTAGGGCTAGGTCCTTGTTTGGGAAGCAGTGGTCTGCAGTAGCCGCTAGGTCCCTGTCCTATTCACAGCCTGGTCCACCTTGTTGACCTACAATTTTGCAGTGGCTAAAAAGTAACAGTAAGGTTAGTCTTTCAGAGTGGATCTTGGTTCTGCTAGAGAGTTAAAGCAAGCGGAGTTCCTTTTTAAATATCCTGCCAGCTGCAGAAGGCATTTAGGACAAGAACTGTGCAATTTCAGTATATCTTGTTTATATACCTAAGAATTGTGTACTCCTGATGTACAGATGACACCTGTTTTGCATCAGTTATTTCACTGAATAGGGCAGGATTTTGTCTGAAATACAAAAAGCTGAGTTTTCTGTTTTAGAAGATAATCTAGTCTTACTCTTTTACATTTATATATATATGTATAGAGTAGATAGTTTCAGACTACATACATACATACATATATATATATCCATATTTGCAACATATTTAATCATTGTTTTGTCTGGGGGAGTTCATGTAATAGTCACACAATTTTGACCAGTCTTTAGTCTTTGAACTCCACAGTGATAAATACAACTGGGCTGGTGCAGTAAGAGCCTAGTGGGACTGGCTGACCCAGGGACAAGACAGGGCAAAGGGAGGGTGAGGGGAGTCTGTCACTGCATTTGCTACAAGACAGCAAATCTCTTCCTATGTCTCAGGTCACAGCAGGAATAGGAACTAGCAACAGACTCACTTTCCTCACTGAAATCAAAAGTCAGTGGATAAGCTGAGCAAAGTGAATTATTTGTCAAAAAGAAGGGACAGTTTAAGAAAGAGAAGCACACCCCCCTCACCCCCAGGTCAGTACTACCAGAGTACCCCATTGTTCCTGAGGCAGCAGCAGTGCTGCCAAGGGCTGCAGGTGACAATGACTGGGTGGGAACACACCCCCACAGCTCCCTTGGGGAGGTATTTCCCATGGCTAAGCACCTTTCCACTACCTGTGCAACCCATGTGATAAACACTCAACGGCCAACTTTCCCGGTTACTTGTTCCTCAGCTCTTGGTTTATTTTGGGCAGTTTATTTTATAACTTGGTTTTGTGACGTCCTTCTAAATGCAAAAAAATGCTCTGTAAAAATAGTAATTATTGACACAGAGACTGAAAACACTGACCCGTTAATAGAAATAAGCAGATCCTGTTGATTAATTTGAAGGCAATTCATCAAGTAGGCAGCTGTTGCCTTAGGTGCCAAATCAGAGTCTTACAGGCTGCCTTCCTTTGGTGCCACCAGGAATCTGTGTCTGAACTGCTGTAGGAGCTGCTGCCTTGCATTACATCCGTACTGAGCTGTGCCAGCAGCTTGTAACTCTTATCTTTGAGAAAGGCCTTGTAACTAAGAAAAAAATTAACTTTTCTTTTTTAAAAAACAAACTTCCATGGTACAGTATTATTTCTGAGAAGTCTAAAATGGAGAGTATGGGGCCAGATGTATCAATATATATGATCCTGTTAATTACATTAAAAATACTAATTTTTAATTTATGCATGTTCCTGACATAGTTCTATAATGTATGACTTGACAGACAAGGATGAATTTCCAGGAGGTTTTTTTGTGACAGGTTTTTTTCTATCATCAGTACTTAAAAGAATCATTGACACAGCAGGAGCCTTGAACCTGTAGACAGTTAATCTGCGTATCCTGGGGTGTCTGACGCTGGTCTAGTTCCAGTGGCACTGCTGCCCTTGCTCTGAAGAGGATTGTTTGTGTTAAGGCTAAAAGCCAGTGCCCATCAGGGTTTGGGTTTCCACTTCATACAAGAATTCACTACAATACTGCAAATGCAGACAATGCACAGAGGAATGAGAAAGTTCAATTTCATAAAGTGCAAAAGTCCTTTCTCCCTGTGTATCGTCATCCCTGGAAACTGGCCTGGCTCCCGCTCGTCACAGTTGAAGGCTGCTGTAGAAATTCCCTCTCCCCTGTACTGTTTTTTCTGACGCTGTGTACTTAAAAACCATTGGGCCTTAACAAGGAAATTGTTTTTAACTATGAAACAATGACACTTCATTAGTTCAGGCTGCATGAGGAAAGAACATTCACATTTATATTTATTTCAGGGCCTCCTGCAGAAGCAGAAGGAGTTGGAAAACACTCTGATTCCCATTGTAGCTCATGAGAACTTCATGCCACCATTTTGAGAGATGCATATGAATGTTCTGAACATGAAAATGCACAGCACTTTGCTACTGTAATTAACTATGAACCACCTCTTTTTTATGAAAATTAAAGTATGAGAATTTTGATATACAGAGGGTCATGTTACTTTAACCTCATGATGATTCGTCAGTTTATAATGGTTTTCATGCTATCTGAAGATGTGTCCATTTAATACAAATGAGAATTGATATACAGAGGGTCATGTTACTTTAACCTCATGATGGTTTGTCAGCGTATAATGGTTTTCATGCTCTCTGAAGATGTGTCCATTTAATACAAACCACCAAAAACATGGAAGTAAACTGTTTCATAGGTTTTTGTAGAACTGTGTGTGAATTTTGATAAATAAAAAGATTTAAGATGTATTCTGAATGGCTTTAGTCATCTTTGTTGGCATTTTTAACTATACAAAACTGCTTGTATTTCAATATTCAGCCCCCTTTTAGGCTTGCACAGTGAATATCAACTCAAGTACTCCCAGATTTTAAGACCACAGTTCTCACAATCTGGTACAATTCATTGATAAAAGGGAGTTCTTTTTTCAGAAAAAATTTCTTTTTGCCATGTTTCAGGGAGGGTAACAAGTGTTACACTAGTCTGGTACTGGATCTTAACTTGAATAAATCAATCCACTGTTTATAGAGGGAAAGAATCAACTTTAGGCAAAAGTTTATGGGTTTTGTTTTTTAAAACTGCCCTTTTTAACCAATGATTTTGTCCCAATTTTGTGAATTTAGAGTTACATAGTTTCAGGCACTCACCTGGTACCAAACAGTACATCCCCGAGAAAAGCACTAAAATCAAATTACAAGCAGGAAATCCCCCAAACACAGGACTCAGGACAACGTGAAGATGAGCAGTAAAAGTCAGGAGTCTCAGCAAAGGCAGCAATGAACCAGCAAGGGCTGTCGGGAGACTCCACAGCTGCTCACTGTGGCTGCTGCCTTCTGGAAGCCTGAGGCAGGGGACTATGAACAAAAGGAGAGAATCGCTGAGGGGGAAAAGGTTGGTAACTCAGCAGATGCGAAATTTAAAAGATAGGATTAAAAGACAGATAAAACTGTACTTACCCCAGTGCTAGTTCACAAAATAAAACCAAAAACCTGAAAGCTCCAGGAATCATTAAGCCTGCAGTGGGAGAGGATTGAGGTTTTTCTGATGCAAATTGAGCTCTGACAGTCATTAAACCCAGGCTTGTCCTTCTCTCATTACAGTAATCACAGCGGCCAGATAAAAGCTGGGAGAACACTGATGGTGCTGCAATGGCACAGAGTGATGATTGCCGATGCAAGAAACTAGGCTTGGATGTTTCTCAAGCACTTTGCAAAATGTAAAAACCACAGACAAAGCAACGTGTTAGCAAGTCCCTTGTGCATTAAGTTTATTTGATTTTTTGTAATGGAACTGCACCACTGGTTACTCTGAGGTATTTAGCCAAAATCCAGTATATAGTCACGAAAATAGGTACACTACCTTAGAGCTATGTAAAAACATTGTACAAAATTTGTGTCAATGTCAAATAAATACATTAATATTTATGTAAAGGAACATGACTTGGATACTTTTGCAGTTATAAAAAGAAAACAAATGGCTCTTTCACATATTTTAGGCAGACATTCAGCTTTACATTAAACAGACCTCCAACTGAAGCCTAGGTAACAGGTCAAATACAAAGGTAGAAACTTAAAAGTGCCAACAAACAAGATAATTCAAGTACAGTAAACATTAAAAAATATATGTATTTATTTAAATTTTCAGATGGTTCCAACAGGAACAGGCCATCAGGAATTTAAATAGAACATGGAAACATCTGAGATAACAAGAACAAGAAACATTTTGTTCCAGAATAAAATAGAAATCGTTAATCCAACATTTTAGAAACAGAGAAGTCCACAGCAACTTAGAAAAAGAGACTTAGGAGTTCATTTCTGTTCTGAATATGACCTGGAAGAATCACAGCAGCTATTCCAGCCACCAGGTGATGATGACTTTTCTCTATCCATGCTCTGACTGTAGGCAGATAGAAAGTAATTGCTCCCTTCTTGGTTTTGATTTGCAGGAGAAATTGGGTATGTTGTTCCCAGAAAAGTCTGATGAGTGAGTACATTAAAGTGGCTGAATTGATGGGACATGTTTAATTGTCTGCTATAAACTTGGAAGCTACTGAAAGGCGTTTGTTCAACTGCATTGTGTGTTTTTCCTTCAGCAGAGTATGTTGTAGAAACTGGAGTAATTGGCTGTTTCTCTTCCAAGTCAGTTTTGTAAGTCTTTTCCACAAGGCCAGTTCGTGCTTCAGGAGATAACTGTGTAACTGATAAGCAGCTTTCTTTAGCATCTACTCGATGTGGGCCCTTGGCCTCTGTCTGCAAAGCTTCCACATGAGTATCATACTTAGAGGCATCACTGCAGATTTCTATTTCTGACAATTCATCCCCTGAATCCAGAGACATGTCCTCCTCATCCTTTTCATCCTTTTCTATAAGAACTACATTAAAAGAGAGAGAAAGTCCTATTCTATTGAAATAGAAACTTTGGTTAAAAAGGCCATACACTACTCACAGTGTTACACTTCAGGTCTGTCAGTCCAACAGCACTTTCTTGGTCTTCTGCCACTCGTGTTCACTTACTCAACACACACACAACCCTCTGTGGGAGTGTCCAGTTACTTGGTGCTAAAAGCTTCTGCACACCGTGTTCATATTTAGTGCTGGGAAATCCCAACTCCCAGCTCCAAAGGGGACAATGTCAAAACAGCATCTAAAGTTACACAGCAGGTGAGTATTCGATCAGACAATTAAAGGAGTACAATTACTGACATCTCGGTACAGTTTATCTACTCTAAGCAGATAAAGCAGGTAGAGACAAGTCTATCCTTTTCCTGACAGATGCCCTGTCTAGTGCCTCCAATACCATGTTAGCCTGTACTTCTATATTTAAGGTCTCTGGTGCTCCATCCCCACTGCTTTTCCCCCATCATTTCACATCGAAAAAGAGTAGCTTGAGAGTTGGGTTTTCCTTGCCAGCTGCAGTGGCCATTGACCACAGTCAAGGCACACTGTCCCAGCACCTCCACCCCACACATGCAGTTTGGAAAGAAAGTTTTAAGTGTGTCTGACATTACCTGATTGTCTTTGGCCAGCACTGCAGGGAGGAAGCTGGTTCTGCTCAGTAATGGAGTTGTGATACCCAACAAGACTTCTGAAGTTACGCATGAAGTCATCAACAGCAGCAACCAGTATGCCATTATCAACATAACTCGAGAGCATTTTGAGATTCTTTTCTAAATACAGAAAAAAAGGGTTTGCATTAAGATTTAGCACCTATTATCTAAAAGGGGGAGAGGTGTTCACAAATGTGGGGGCTTACCTGTTAGGAAGACAACATGTCTCTGTTGTATGTTTTGAGCCTGAAGCCTGATGAGACAATCAAGTTCTGGAGCATTTCGAGTTTGAGAGTCACAGTTATGGTAAGACAGAATCTCAACCAAGTGCTTCTTTTGATACGTGTTCAGAAGGGTGAGCAGGTTCAGGGCATTGGCATTCATCCTGCAGTGGGGGGAAAGGTCACTATTAGAAACAATTTAAGGTCAGTCTAAATACCAAATGACAAACATAAGAATAAGTTCCAGTAAGTGTGGTTTGGAGGGCATAATGAAAGCTGAAGCATTTTATCAGGTGGTATTATAGAACCTTACTTACCTCCCCAGCTCTTTTAGTTTTTTTTGTATTTTGCAGTGGACTTTCCACTGCCACTTTCCATCTGGGGTATTGAGATCCTCCAGAAACGTTAGGAACTGTTTTAGTTTATCTGTTATAGAGATATTGAATAAAAGTTAAATTTTGTGGTACGTAGACTGAAAATACTGCTTCAGTGTATACAAAAAGCTGTTTTCTGTTTCCATCACAGTACAGTCACACAATTACAAACAGCAGCCGCTCACTTCAAGTTTTCTTCCAGGCAGACTGGCCAACAACAATATCATAAAACTGAGCTGGTTTTCTGTACCTCAGGTATCCAGCAGTGATATTTAAAAGCTGACCTCAGCATACACGCTTTGCCTTGCTAAAATATTTCAAAAAAATGTAGCTTCATTACCTATTCAATTTCAAACAAAGAAAAAGTATCTATAGTATATTTGTGGATAGAGTAGTAACGAATAAAAGGCTCCACAGACATAACCACACAATGTAATACAAACTGAAGACAAAATCTCCCTGTTCATGGGTTCCTCAAGAAGGCCACTGGGCTGAAAAAGAGACTGAATTAGCTGAAGTTCTCAAAGAACATCACAAAAATTGGAAGACCTGATCCTTCATGGTGGTGAGTGTGGGACCTCTCAGGTACTGGAATGTCATGATTTTAATTGTAAAGCTTCCAGAAGGATCACACTCACCTGTAGTGATGGACTCTGGGTTAAGGACAGATTCATCTGACACAACAAAGCCCCCAGACACAAACAGCTCATTGTAAGTGCGGTTTTTCACATCATCCAAACTATCGACCCCTGCAAAGCTGACACAGGAGAGCCTCTTCAGAGTCACCAGGCCAGGGATCTGTTTAAAACATTTGAAATCAGAGATGTAATCACAGGTCACACAGAAAAAAGAACTACAGAACATTCCTACCTACTAATGCCGGGCACCAAATTTCAAACCACATTTTCAAATAATTATTGTTTCCGCTCTTGCCTGGGGAGGTGCTCTCTCAGAAGCATTACAGGAATAATAGACATTGAGCACTTGGAGTAATTTTACTTTCTGTCCATCACAGGGTCTTAAGCTGTCAGGAATAGCGCAGGTCACCTGAAAGCTGCCTTCATCTGCTTTTAGAGCATCACAGAACCAGAAGCAATAACTACTCAGGCCTCTGCACAGCTTTACAACTACTAACAATGCACTAATACTACTAATAAATATACATTAGCACATGCATGGTGGTGGAAGAAGTTATGGGTAAATGTTGGGACAAGACTATTTTTACTACAACCATTTTGTTTCTTCAAACAGCAGCTAAACACAGAGCACTGCTGAATGCTGTGCTGTTAGAAGGAAGCAGCCTTGCTCCAAATGAGCTCCTCTCACTACTGCCAACAGCTTTCTGTAGCACACGGTTACTTATGCGGGACATACCTTATGGATGAGGTTGGCAATGTCTTCATTTTGGATAATGATCAACAGTTTATCTAAAACAGTTCTTCTTTGAAGGAACTGCTCTGGATGGCACTCTGTATTCCCCAAATTTCTAAGATATTCCTGCCACCACAGAAAAAGGAGACAAGGAAAGTCAGTAGGTATTTTGGTAAAAATGCCAAGATGACATCCACAGTAAGAAGGTTTTCCACTTCAGTGAATCCCAGAGGACTGGCTTCTTTATCCCTCCCACACATTAACCAGAAGTATGCAGCAACACAGAGAGCTGTTTCAGCAAGTCAGTCATTCCTATCAAATCACACACACACGGCCAACTGACAGTATCAAACTGCTTGAGTTTTCAAGGAAAGCCAGAAGTTTACAACTTTCATCTTACACATTTAAGTACAGAAGCACAGTGACTTCTCAAAGTTCTCTCTACTATTAATTAGAGGGGAAGAGAAAAAACCCCAAATGCACACAGAGTGACTTTTCATACATTCTTTGTAAAATGGTAGCTATCACATTTCTTCCCTTGTTACCATTTTTTTCTGTAAGACCACCCCCTGGCAGGATCTTCAGAAAGGACCAACCCACAGCCTGTTCTGTTTTCCAGTTCCAAGAAAAAGACTTACGTAAAAGCTAAATATAAGCAAGACTACCTCAAAAGCTCAAGGAAGAAATGGAACAGAACAGCCTACTTTCACAATTCACTTTCACAGTGAAAGTGAGTCCAATTTCATACAAGTGGATTTGAAAGTTCTGATACTAGAGAAGTTGAACTGAAACAGCTTTACCTTGATTTCTCTGCAGAGAACACTTTCTTCCTCTTCATGAATATAAAATTTGACGGTGTTTTTCTGTAAATCTTTCATAATTTTGAACAGACTGTTAAATTCTTCAGGTTTTAACTGCTTTATAAAATCAGAAAAAGCTGGTTGAGTTGAAATTTTTAAGTTCTCAGGGGATTTCTGAGTCTTTTCTGGTGGTTCCACAAGATCACTACCAGAAGAGGTCTGATCCTCTGGTTTAGCATTCCCATGACCCATTTTATCCTTCCCTACAGGTAGGCTTGCTGAAGGCTGCTCATGAGAATGCAGCTCTTCCCCCAGGTTATTGCATGGTGGCTTCGGGAACGGTGCCATGTTGCTGTCCCTGCACACAGCCAGTGCATCGGGCACCGGCCTGGGGACAGTGCTGCTCACCACCCCCACTGCTTCAGGACTAGAATGAACTGGGGCAGTCTGCTTCATGCATGAAGAAGCCAAAATGACACTATTCAGCTTCTCACTCAGGCTCTCTATGTATTCTTGGACAGAAATCTCTGACGCCTGCAAACAGATATGTTCAGAAAGTCTCATGATCCTCTCACGGGCAGAAAGGACTGGTGTGGACACATCACTGAAATAAGCAATGTTCTTTTGCTGCAAAATTTCTTGAATCTTTCTTGCAAAGAGCTTATATTCTTCTAACAGTGTTGTCTCTATTACTGCACTAATGGAATGCTTAGCTGTAAAAGGGTGATCTGTTAGCTCATACTGATCTTCAAGTTTCTCCACTTGTCCTGTGTAATGTCCATCTTCTGCTGTCCCCTTCTGTGTGTCTGAAAATGGAGAGCATGACAACTGAGAATCAGGATTTCTCTGTCGATTTATTACCCGGGGGTCATTAGGAAGTGCATCCATTGGTGGCAAGTACTCCAGTGGCTCTTCTGGTGATTTCAGACCTACAGAGGAAGAGTTCATCATCACCATCATCATCATTTCATGTTTGAAAGTCACACACAGCTGACACACCAAAACCTCCAAATCACAGCCTGGAAACAGCATTACTGTTATGGCTTCCCCACCAACCAGCTTAAATGCCAATACTCAAGTGTTACAGTCTGCTGAGGTACAGAAGCACAGTACATTTAACAGCTCCTGAGACAGTAAAACAGCACAGTCCAAGTCTGCTGAAAAAGCAGAATACAAGTCATTTTCCCAGAGATAACTTAGGGTAAGCATAACAGGATACTTCCATTACAAATTAAAAATTAAATTAGAAATCAAGCAGGGCAACATATTATTCAAGTATTTTCATTTGCTACTATGTTAAAATCCTCACTTTTAAACAGCTTAAACACAAACGACCTTGTGGAGTTGAACTGCAAGCTGCATCTGATCTTGTAATTGTGAATACAAGTTTTTTTTCTTGAAAGGGGACGATATCAGTCTGATTACTGACACAGCTTCAGTGGTGCTGCAAGGAGTGCTGAAAGCCCCTCATAACCCCAGCTTCAGTTTCTTCACCATCTATATTCAAAACTATAGTTTTGTTTGTTTTTAAAGCATTCACATCTCTAATCTGTGTCAATGAAGCCAAACCAATATTCTCCATCAGTATCTGTTTTCATCCAGCAGATTTCTGTATTAATCAAATATAAGAAACAACTGCACAGGCTATACATGTGCTTGTGTATCAACATGTGATCCAAAAATGGATCTATGACTCCAGATACAAACCTTTAGAATATGTTTTCATTCATTATTTGTAGGAATAGAGGAGTTAAAACCCATCTTACCTGTAATTGGGATAAGTTTCCAGTGCATTCCAACTTCCCCTACATTATTTGAGCTGGGATGTTGCCTGCGATAGCTGTGTTCTGTAGGTGCACTAGGACAGGGACTGTAGTCTTCAAAGGTACTCCTAGTGTTTGCTTCCTAAAAAACAAACAAAATTCTCATCTCAAACAACTTCTTTTGGTTTTGCTTACTGTTAAGTTTTTACATTCTGAGCAGTTGGCAGAAAAAATACACCTGAGTTCACCAGCACACTGGCAATTCTGCCATCAATCTAGTCTAGTCAAACTCTGAAACCTTTCCATGAGGTACTTCCCCAGTCTATTGTGAAATTACTATGGCAGTCCTGAGCACTGGCCTTACAGTATGGAAGCTGGGGGTGGCAAAGAGGAAGGCAGGGGAGAACTGGCTGCTCCCTCACTCTTTCCAGGCTGTTGTCTTGATACCTGACTAAAGTCGTGAGATTGTGGCACTGCTGAGGCACTGCCTGCAACTAGTTTTGGGCCCTTAAACAAGCCAATATCAGCTCACATTACAGATGGGTAGAAGCAAAACAGCGTGGAGATTACAGGTAGGACACACTCATTCCTGCTCTATGACTTAGAAACTGGGCTTTGTGCGTAAGTACCAGTAACAGATCGTGGAACAACCACTCTTGTAGGGTAATGAGCTAGAGCAAGAAGCTGAGGAATTGTGATCCCTAAGCACAAGGGAACTCACATATAGCATTGCACTAAGAAGGCACAAAAAGAGAGCTGAGTATGCTCAGAATTCTTCAGCTCTGCTCCTTTTTTATTACAGAAAGAATAGATATAAAGAATCATGAACACACACTTAAGAGTGGAGAAAATTTCCATCTATGTTCCTACGAAACAGAAAAGCTCTGCAGGAAAGTTAGTACGTATCTGTGTTTGCTTCTGTAAAATAGAACATTCTTTTCATTCAGGATCATAATATTTATAAGCATAGTACTTTCACTGTCAGCATCTTGGCAGTTTCACTTACTTGTAAATGTAGTGTGCGCTCAAGGGCTGCTTCGTTGGGTGAGAGCTGCAGACCAACATCGACAGGGTAGGGCAAGCACGACACATCAGCTTCCAGCATGGCCGGGCTCTGCGGGTCCTTGAAGGTAACACTGTCATCCTGAGCAGTGTTAGGATCAGTCTTATGATCATCTCTGTCCTGAGCTGCAATGGATTCATATTCGTATTTTTGTCTCGTATCCTCTTCAATTTCCTCAGTGCCTAATGCAAGAGCTTGGGTGACAGACTGTGCCAGTTCTGGGTCCCAGCGGTTCGCAGTGGCCAGAGTCTCCAGTAGCACTTTGATGAGCCCCTGTGTGTCGGCAGCAGGGTGAGACACATCCACCTGCCTGAAGTCACTCTCATGGCCACCATGGTCAGAATTCACTGACAATACAGAGTGTGGTGAATCCAAGGTTCTGCCCCCTTAGAACAGGGCAAGGAGGGGAAAAGGAATCCGTTACTCAGTCTTAAAATAAAAACAAAACCAGATCCCCCCACAACATCTGCCACATACCCACTGTCTCATTCTTTAGCATTAGTTTATATGTACACACTCTTATTTTAACAAAAATGTAGACATGTATTCATCACATAGTCTACATTAATAATCAATGTAAAAAGACCTTTAAGGGTTCACAGATTCCAAGCAGAAATCCCAAACAAAGTCCACCCTTTGCCTCCCTACATGCCAGTCACTATCTTTTGTCCCCCTCAAGAGGACAACTAAGATCAGTTCACTTCATCTTGCAGTGATTCACATACATGAGAGTTACTTGTGCTTAATGGAAATCCCCTCTTCTTTGTGTCACCCTGCTCCCACTTCCCCCTTCTGCAGGAGGCCTCCATAACTGCCTTGAGAAAAGGGTCAGGGAAACAGAAATCAAAAGAGTTTTTCTGGCAGATCTTATGTCAGAAGGTATCTGTGATACTTCCTTGAGGTTTGGATGTAGATAATTTCATGTATAGAGTAATTTGATCTTATTAGGTTGTTTCCTTTGTCCCACTACACATTACTGGCTATTTCAAAATTTAACTATACTTTTTCCCTTCAATCTAAACTTCTTAGGTATGACATAGGGTATTGGACACATAAAGAATTACAGCAAAGTCAAACTCTACAAAAGACAGTATCAAGTCTACTGAGTGTTCTGTATTGGAAAGTCTTTGGACAGCTCCACGGGCAAGTAAACTCTTTGAAAGTATGCCTTCTTTCCAAAGGAGCAAAACAAAAGCAAATTCAAGGAAGATTTCCCCTAACTTGTCTCCTAGAAAGTGGAAACCTGCAAAAAAACTCTCTCTACTGACAGATCTTAGGCTAATATTTAAATGAACCATCATGCATTTGTCACAGCATGCAAAAAAATACTCAATCTATAATGATTAAATGTTAAATATGCTTTGAATAACAATGTTTAAAGAAGAACTCTAAACAAAGACTTTCTTACCTTCATACTGACAAATATTCTCTGTAGAGTCACTCATTTTTAGGTATTTCTGAAAATTTTCAGATTGTTTTTCCAGCTTTCTTTTCAGACCACTTCTAATTCTGGGGTCTTCAGAATCAGAATCTCCACCTACATTTTTCTTCCTACACTGGATCAAGTTAATAAGTTCTTTGAGTCTTTCAGTATCATATTCTCCAGAAGGAGGCAGTTTTTGTTTGGCAGCAGCAGCTTCATATTTGGGATGGATTCTTTTTCTGCATTTTGCCTTGGCAAAATCAGAGTAGTCTTCTGTAGCTTCATAATCTGAGATGGGATTGAAGCGCTGAGGCTTCCGATTTTTATCCAGCAGTTCCTTAGCTCTGGAAACAGGGAGCTGATAAGCCTCCCAACCAAAAATATAGTTCTGCAAGTACTTCTGAATGTGATCTTTGCATTTTGGAGCAGAGTACAGAAATGTTTTGTCATCCAGCCGTGTTGAGTACTCATGGAATATAAATTCCCTACCTCTTCCAGGGCCACTGTAGAGTTTTTTGAAGTACTCATGTACGTACTTTTCAACAACAGCATTGAAATCTGGACTTCTGTCTTTGCGGGACTGGATTAAAGCAAAATGCAGAGACTGAATCAACTTTGTGAATTCTGGAATGATTTCCTTTTTTTCGGGCAAAACCATGGTAGTTGAATTTTTCTGTGTTCCATATGGAACACTTTTGTGATCTGCCATAGGAGAAAAGGGAATCCATAATTAAAATCAAACCACAAAGCTATAATGATGACCAGTTAGTAATACTCTGTGTTAATCATACTGGGTGAAACAGTTTGCAATGACCATTAAAAAGTAATTCAGAAGCCAGAGAAGCCATATCAAGAAATTTCAACAAGTTTTACTTTCTCAAGGATGAACAAATGAACCTACGTATGATATTTGCTTTTGTGAAGAAACAAGTATTTCTTGACACCAACACCATGACCATAACCAATGCAATCTGTTACTCTTAGTTCCCAGTGACTGAATACTACAAAGTCTTCAACAGAAATATCACCTCTGTTTAAATAAACCTGTACACAACAGTGAACAAACCTACCTAACTTAATTACATCTCTAGGCTCTGGAAACAGAAACAATGCATGAAGCACACGAGACTGTCCAGTCTGGTGGTCTAGAACATAAGAAGGTAAAAACAGTTAAAAAGGAGAGGACCACCAAAAGTCAATCTAATACTCAAAAACCCAAAACAACAAACCCAACTCAAACACAAACTCAGAGTATGCTTACCATAAGGGGACATCATTTGCCAAGGAGAAAGAAGAAAAAGAAATCCTCTGTCCACAAGTGGTTTCACAAGGACCTGTTTTCAAGCAAAAAGAGCAAGCTGCTTCAAAGACATTTGTTCACTATGAATACTCTTCCTGACTGTAACGTAACTATGTCTTGGGCAGAGAAGTGCCCTGATACTTAGCATGCCACCTAAGGAATTCCAGTGAGATGGTGGATCTTGTAGTATGTCTCAAATTACTAACTAGTAAAATTATTTTTAAAAGCAGGAATAGTCAAATCTGTTGTACTCACAAGTTTCTCTTTCTCTAGTTTTTGAAGTAAACCCTCTAAGTGACTCCCAGAACGGGACTTCTCCACAACTTCATACAGGCTACAGTTCATGCCATTCTTCAACACTGACACAATACAAGGGGAGAAAGAGAAGGTAAGAAAAAAAGGAAACAAAATTGTAATTCAGAAAACTTGCAAATTCTGAATTTAAAGAAATTAAGCAAGAAAAATTTACCTTCTTTTCCTCCTTGGTAAGTTTCTTTAAAGAACAAAACTGGTGAAATTTTTTTCTTCAACTGATCAATGCTTACAACTTTTTCAACTTCAAGCTTCTCAGGACTGGAGAAGAAGGGTGGGGGGAGATTAAAAAAAGACCTCTTTTTTACCTTCTATATTCCTATGCTCACTGACAAAATAATAACTAGCAAATATATGCTCTTAAGAATAATTTCTTTCAACTATCTCATAAGATAGGGGTGTTTATTCCTGCAGAGGAGTGTGTGTCACTTCAATGGAAAAAAACCCAACAACCCCACTAACAACAAAACACCAAACAGCAGAGATGTGAAGTTGTGTGCCTGAACTCAACAAAGTTCTGGTCACACATGACTCGAGTCTTGTTTGATGTATTTAAGGCACTTAGTCAGTATTCTAGATTTTCAAATGTATATATCCAAAACTCACCAGTCTCTACTCAAAAGTTTTAATAAAGCACTATTTCAAACTTACTGTTTAAATGGCAATACTCACAGCTTGCATGGAAGGAAAGGTTGTGCTGCTGATTTTAGGGAAACGTGGCACACAAGTTTGCCTTTATTCCAAATCTGTCCCCTCCACAATGTAATGTTATATTTCTCTAAATTAAGATGGAGAAAGGAAGACTAAGTGAAACCACCTGCCAGCTGTGACTCAAAGAAGAGGCTGCTGAATCTCCAAAACCAGTTTAGGGAAAATTTCATCCTAATACCAGACCAGACAATAATGCTAAAAGGTAACAGAAAGGATGTTATCAACCCTGTTATGTTTTGATCTGCTCTGAGCAGAGTAAAGGAAGCTGGTTTGTTACCTACACCTGTCAGTAAAAGCACACCCTGGATGCCAATTTCTGAGGAATTATATCCTCTTTCCTTACCTTAACTGTCAACCACTTTCATGCATACTAATTTTGTTTGATTGAGGTTCAAAACAAAGCATGACAGAGAATCATATTATTTGAAGTGTCACTGAAAAGGAGATTTGGGAACTGAAGATCAGTTCTTACTACACTCTTAAGTAAGACAGAGGGAAAAAAGACTGCTGATTTTTGTTCACTTGTGGTTCATTCTGATAAAAGAAGATACACATTAAGGTATCTGTTTGATCATCCAGTATCAGCAATCAGCATGGTTCAGGATAAAGGTCATGTATACACTCAGCATAACTAAACTGGTCAAACATAAAACTATGGGGGAAAAAACATCAAAACCTTCCCTGTCTGTATTTTAAAACCAAAAAATGGAATTCAAATTCATTCTTACCTGTACTTCTATCTGTGTGGAAGGTGTTTGCTCTAAACAAAAGAAGACAGAATGACTAAGCTGGAACAGAGAATTCTGGCCACTGAATTTTACATTAAGGATAGTTTATCAGTCTAACAAAATAGCAAGACTGGTAATTCCCTCTCTAACCTCAATCAATCACTGCTGCAGCACCTTGTACTATTTTAGATACCTTGATAAATGCTTTTTGGCATTTCATAGTACAGTCCCCACACTTGAACATCTTCCTATCAGCACAGATATCACAGTGGATCTGTGATCAACTGGCCATCTACATATTCTCTCCACAAGCAGTTAGACAAAAGTAAAGGGTTCAGAAAAAATATACAGAATATTATTTTAGAGCAAGATAATGCTGTGAACGTTTTTATGTCCACAAATTTCCTCAGTTAGGTAAAACCTCCCCCCGATATTTGTGGATTCCAACCGGGCAAAAGGCAAGCAGGTGGGAAGAGCAGCAGAACTGATTCCCACAGGGGCCACCTTGCCGCATAAAACCAATTCTGCCAACTCTTGCTTTGCACAAGAAGTATTTGTGCTAAGTCCCTGTGACACATCCATTCATTTCAGCACTGTTCATTTAAATCAATTCAAACCTACTGCTAGATGCAGATTTTCTTCATGCTAGATGCAGATTTTCCAAAACTCATTTCCTAGCTTACCTTGATGGGGGCACAGATCTTGGTCCTTGTACCATGTCATCTTTATAAGTAAATGAAACGACAGCATAAGGACAAACATGTCTTGGTCTTTGCCTGATCTCATCAAAGCCATATTCATAAAAGTAGTACTGGGAAAAAGAAGTGACAATGTTAAATCAGAGGGCTGGAGCAACCATCAATTTCTTTAAAAGCTGGTATTTAAAATAAAGATGTTTTTAAATGCTCTTCACATAGGTACTATTGAATACAATAAATTAGGGTATTCTCCCTAATTGATTGTATCCCAATTATTCCCAATTCTTCCTCCTTTATCAACCACTTAGATATGGAGAGTACTTCAGGAGCGAATCAAGAATGAAATATTCTTGAAATGCAACATTTACTTGAAAGCATTCTTGGTGAGAGGGATAACTAATAAAAACAAACAAAAAAAAAAAACTCAGAGGAAAGTAAATATTGCAATGAATTTTGGAGTCTATCCTTAGTTCAGTCACAAAATTCTAATATGAAATGTTAATTTAGGCAAACTTGTAATGAGAAATGAAACAATACATTCATTTTTTAGCCATTTGATTCAGTGTCCGGCCGAGTGATTTACAAAAGACAAAAGAAGTTGTTAATACTGAAGAGAATGCTTTCAAGTAAGGATCCTGAAACCTGCAGACTTGTTGGAATAATCTGATTGTAACAGATTACTGCTCTAAGAGGTTGAACACCTGGAGGAACATAAATGCTTGGAACTGATTTCATTCTGTCTTCCCTCATCATCTCCAAACCTGAGAATCTGGAAAGGGAAATAAGAGAAAAAAAGAAAAGAAAGAAAAATGCTATTCTTTCCTAGCCAACATTTTCCCTTTTAGGAGCCTCACTTAATGACCACAAACCACTTGTACTTTTACACTTCAAACTCCCTACATTAAGTCCTCTCTTCCAGCCTCATGTAGATTCCCCAGTTATTTCCTATTCCACCTCCACCCTAATCTGAGGGAATCTTTGCCTGAAGTCCAGGATCACACAGTGGGAACAGGAGAGGCTGCCACGCTGTCCTGGGATTTCTAATGCAGGCACCTCAGAGCCACTACACACACCCAGGTGCAGCTTCACAGGGAAACTCAGGGTTTGTTATATCTTCAGTGATTTTCTCTCCATCGTTTCAGAAGTGCTGTTTATGAAAGTTTTATATAAGAAGGTAACACAGGCTCAGCTTTACCTGAGTAAGTTCATAGGCCCGGTAAGCCAACAAGGAGGTGACTTTACTTGCATTCTTTGAAACGTGACACTCGTGCTTTGGGGTGGGATCAAACACACCCTTGACAGTCGATTCCACTGCTTTCAGACCAATGTGGTCATATATGCTTTTCATTTTTCCCTGTAATAAAGCAGAAAAATTGTCAGCATGAGCTTTTCCCTGGAAACTAGCCAATTCCTTCAAGTACCAAAGAAAGTAAGAGCAGAGAAAATAAAACAGGCCATTAAGAATGCCACTTCCAGAAGTATATTATTTAATACTTTCAGAAAAACCAATAGATTTTTGCCTCGTTTAACAATTTTTTATGCTTTTTTTAAGCTTAATATCGACACTGGATTTTAAATCTAGTAGAGACCTAGTTTCTCTATAAGCAAATGACTGTGCAAATTAAAAGTAAGTTAGGTTAAAACCACCTGTGTGTTATCAGTAAGCAATGTAATCCTTCAAGAATAGCAAGATAAAATTACCTTTATTATTTTAAAAACAATCACATCTCCAGTTGCTCCAGATTCTAGAGGATTAGGCTGCAATAAATCAGCATACTTGGAGATATATACACCTGAGAAGAGTATAAAAATAAACCAAAATACATTATGCTGAATGTTAAAAAATTATTAGAAGTTTAAAAAGCATTACACGGGATTAAAACTCAATGGACACAAAAGAATAAAGATACAATTGACACTCAAGTGCAAAGGTAAAATAATTTTGTGTTTTTCCATACTTAGATATTTCATAGATTTTAAGGCCTCAAACACACACTGTCATTTGTTGGTCTAGCTGACCACCTCAGATCAAAGGTAGCTGAATTCAGATACCCTGAAAAGCATCCATTTTCCTTACGTTCCTCTCATTCCAAGTCTTTATTTTTTTAGCAAATTGCTCCAGACCCTTTACCAGCTAAACCAGTAAAAAATCATACGCTCATAATGCTTCATTTTCTCCACCTCACATCTATTTCTGCTTTCAATATTCATGTCTATATTCATTCATATTCATAATGTCTGCTTTCAATATTCATGATACCTCTGTACCATGTTCCTCTTACATAGGATGACAAAATCAGGTCTTAATTTTCTATTTGAAAAGCTTTGCAAAAGGAACTTACTGTCTTGCACTCTTAAAACTCTCTAACACCTTGTGACTCTTCTAAGTCTCCAATTTATCTACGCTCTTCTTGGATCTGTGGATTCAACAATTTTAATTCTATCTACATCAAAACTGAGCTAAGCTACTGTATCCACGAGGTATCTCTGAATGTACACACCTACAAACACAGAGGCAGCCAGCTACACACTGCATTAGCTCTTTGGCCCCCCAGGTTTACTGGAGAGAGATGGGATACTGGTTTGATTTAAAGCCAAAATGATAATTAGGCCTTCTCTTTGGGAAGGGAATTTAACTGAACTACTCGAAAAGAGAGCAATGAAATAATGTTCTGATGTCTATTTCCTTTGCTAAAAATATTTTGCTGTGATATTGCTGCGGTCAGTGATAGAAAAAGGACTGAAAGTTCACACAACTGAATCACATTATCTGCCAATTGCTACTGAGTAACCAGTGCTTATAATCAAAAGATAGTTACCCATGGAAGGGCTGCCAAGAATTGTGATTTTGGAGTGGCCAACCTGCAGCCCCTTTTCACAAATGCTCTGGATCTAAAAAGAACAGAGTTTTTTAAGAAAGTCTGTTAGGAAAGCCAGGATAGGAGCAGAACAAACAGTGAGAAATCACAATTACAAAATTTAAATTGAGATTTAAACAAAAGCCCTAAACAAAAGCCCCTACAAAGAGAGGCAAGACTAGTCTGAATTCTCCATAAAACTATGAAAGTGTGCAAGTTGAACTCTGATATGGAGTGGCTACATAGACTCAACTGTATCTTAAAAAAAACAGCCTCCCTATACCTTAAACACTGTCTATGAACATAACTTGCCTTTAATACAGAAAATTTTAATATTTGAAACAGAAATACACCTCTCAAAAGGCTTAAGAAATCCTGGCTCTATAATAGCACACAAAGCACAGAAACCACTTGTCCACCACTTTGATTAAAAGTGTATGATCAAAGAAGAGACAGAGAAGACAATGCCCATTTTCTAATATGACAGCTTACCTTGTTGATGCAAAGAAAAAAACCACCAAAACCCAAATGCAATGAAAATACAAAATATTCCTCAATTAAAAAAAAAAGCAAACACAAACCCAATAAAAACTCACATGACATCCATAAAATCTATCCTTCTAGTTATAAAACAAGAGCCTGAACCAGAGAAGATAGAGAGACGTGTAAATGGAGTACCTTAAGTAACAGGGAACAAAAGATTTAAATGGTGACATATTAGATCCCTTCCCCATCCTTCCACACCTTCCAGTGCTGAACTTTGCAAAAGTAACTTAAAGATTGTGTCAATAAAAACACTGAAAAAACCCAAAGCCCCAAAACCTCTTGACTGCTGAAGAAAGCATGTCCCCTGCAGTGTTTCATTCCTCACCTGGCACCGATCCACCAAGAGGAATCCATAACTTTCCGAGAGCTCCTTCTCCAGCCGCCCATCAAATTTCAGCTCTCTGCGTTTTTCTGTGAACTGTTCACACAGAAAGTTCTCAACACAGGTAGACAGACTGCTGCTGGCACAGTCAAGTGTCAATGTTTTAAGGCCCCATCTATGTTAGCAGATCCAAATGTACAAAAATAATCAAAAGATAATCCAAATTAAGTCACTGGGCACTACAATTAGATTTCAAAAACATTATACCTGTGGGAAATCCAATTGGCTTAATCTGACCAAGTATTTGGTTTTTTTAGGAGACACTCTTCAAACTAACCTGTAAAGTAACACTTTTAGTTTGATCTTCGTAGCAGAACTGGCTAGAACCATCCAGCCCAATGCCTTCCATATCATCTTTGAAACCCCAGAAATTAGAGATTTTCTCTTTTTAGGAGACAGATTTCTTACACCGTGCATATACTTTTGCAGATGCACCTCACTGCTGCTGAGGTGGTTTTTACCAATATTTCTCAGCTGTAACCATGAATAATTAATGTAATAGCAGAAAACGCTTCAGTTTACTTTATAGCTTTAAGATGATAATCACAGCAAACCAATTATATATTCAATTACTTCATACATGAAGCTTTTTGGCACTGGGAATGCACACTTCATTTGAGAGTGACAAGAGCAAGCCAAGGCTGGATTTAAGAGATACCACATAAGGCACAACAGAAGGGCTTCAAACAAGGTGCTCCACTTACTAGATCAGTAATCAACTTTAGTTAAAGTACTTCTTGGAAAACAACAAAACTACAGAGGTTATGAAAACTTATATCAGGCACATATTTTAATCTTAATTTTCACAGGAAACATCAGCTTTGTGAAGAAGATATTAAAACATCTTTCCAGGTTATTAAAATACCTTAATAAAAATTGAAAGCTAAAAACACAGACTTAACTGGTGCCAAATACAATTTTTTCTTTTAGTCTTCTTGGAGTATCTGGCAGGCAAGAGTTTAAAACTATGCAGCAATAAACTCGCCTGAAAAATAGCTGCTTATATTTCTGGGGATGTGAATTTGCAATTAAAGACCAACCACATAACTGAAAATAATCCCCAGGTCTCTGCCTCTAGATTGACAAGCAGTACTGTCACTTGACTGGTACCTTACTAAGAAGCAGAAGCCAGAAATATACTCACTTCCTTTTCCAACAGCTCACTATGAACTAAGCTGGCTCTCCTGTATTTAAAATTGGACACTGAACTTAGATCCAAGTAGGAAGAATGCAGAATCTTCAAAATATCCTCAAATTCTCGAGAACCTGGAAGTACTGGCTGAAAGAGTGCTATAAAGAGAAGAAATAAAATAATTAGCCAATATACATGTGAAAACATCCAAAATTTTCCACTTCACTGACAGTTTCTGCATGAAGATAAATGGTTTGTTATTCAAATACAAAACACCTAGAATACTTGGCAAATACAGACTTTAGAATGTTTATCTTAAAATTTCCTAGAATGACAGCATCTTTTAAAAAAAATCACATTTATCTTTTTTTAATATTACTCTTGAACAGCAAGTTCAGAAGTTTGTAAGGGAAGCACCTCAAGTCTGAATTTAGCCCTTGAAAAACATCTAATATGTACTGCAAAACACTGTAATTAAACTTCCAGAACTGTAATTTATTAATTAATTCTTTTAATTAAGAAGCAGGAACAAATTGTCCTGATAGAAACCTCAACAAGAGTTTCATAGCTTGGCCTCATTTCAGAACTATTATGAGGTTCTGTGTTTATTTGTTTATGGCAATTAAGCTAAATATGGAGAAGTCCGATCCTATTTAAAGAAAATAAATAAGGTCCTATTATTAAAAAACTCCACTGCCTGTGTTTGTGCTTGATGATGTTAACCCTTATTATACCTGCTTCAAAAGGAATGCCCCTCATGTACTGTTGTACAAATTCCCTCCTGGGCAAAGCTTTGCCTCAGTTCCCACAGGGAAGTGGTCATCCCTGAGCTGCCTCTCTGTGTTTGGGTGCCAAGGCGACAAACTGAGCTGAGGAGCAACCCCAGAGTGAGCCAGCAGAGGCAGTGCAGATTTTGAGAGCAGTGGCCAGGAAAACAGCATCTCTAGGGGAACTGAACTAGCACAACACAAAAAGTGGTTTTTTATCCTCAGAGTAACTTCAAAATATGCACCAAAAGTGCAGGATTTTTACTGTGGTTACAACAGTTAGGAAGAACAACAATAGTACAAGTCTCACAAAAAAAAAAAAAAATCTACCATTACTCTAAAAACATATTTAATTACATCTTCAGATATATTCTCCAGTTTCATTAAATAATATGGCAGTAGATTTAGGCAGCAATCTTTTCCTCATTCGCAGAAAAGATTTACTGCATAAGCCTCAATCTAAAACAAATGTTCCTAATGAAAACCAAACTGTTCCATGTTATTTAGTAAAAGCTGCACACTCCAGAAGGCAACACCACATCTGCAAACTGAACTCAAGCAACAATTCCAACATCACCAACAATGAGAAAGTGATTTTTTTAAGAGCGGAAGTTATGAAAACAATTTAGAAACCATACTAATGTAACATTGGTTTTAGTAACTACACCTTCATTCTTGAAAAGCTGACAGCAATATGGGAGGAAACAGAACTGAGAGTGAATAGAATCCCCAGCTTAGTATTACTGGGATTGGATGCTCTCGTACTGATGAGATAAATGGAAGGGAGAGGGACCTGCTGCAGGCACACAACCCCTTAGGAAGCACCCCCTGTTCCACCCCAGCCCCAAACATTCCTTGGACACTACAACACTAACTCCCTGTCAGAAAGACCTGAGACTTACACGCTGCCAGCTCCTCAAAACAAACTAGTTAAGGCAAAAGGTGATCTGTGCCAGCTGCTTGATCAAATTTCCTGTTTTCACTGTTTTTACCAGTGTTTACTGTACCTTATCCCTTTTCCCTCCTTCCCCCAGAACACAAGTTCAGTAAAAATCAGCCTCTCACTTCCATCTGGAACCCAAACAAGTGGAAAGTATTGCAGAGTGAGCTAGAAAGAGCCACCACAAACCATACATAATGTCACACCTACTTTCCCAGATGCAACTCTAGGAAGAGGCACATTATTATATGAATTAAAATCCTGTCACACATGCAAATATTATCAAACATGTTCCTATTTGTGTTTAAACACCATCTGCTCTGAGGAAAGCTCTGGGGAGCGAGCTGAGACAGACTTGCCCTAAACCAGCAAGTCCCCCTATTCTCCTGGTAGGAAGAACCTGCATATACTAGTATACACTTAGTTCTCCACACATTTATGGAAAAGCCCTACCTACTCATTAAATTATGGAAAACAGAAAATAAGAATTTAAGTTTGTAGCAGTTTTTTCTTCCAGAACTTGAGGCACTGCAAACTTCCTATGTTCTCAATCAAAACATGAAACACTACCTCAGTGAGCTGAGTAGCCAGGCAGTACTTGTCAGTTTGTCACTTGAGCTGTGGTGTTCAAAGACAGTGATGGTCTAAAACATTAATGTCACCATAGCAGGACCTGTACCTCCCTTTAAGGAAGGAGTGCAGAAACAAGACAAAACTAAAAACTGAGAAGTACTAAACTAGACCTCGTACAGCAGTCACCAAGGCCTGCACTCCCAGGCAAACTATGAAATGACTGAGCTCATCTCCAGTCCTCCATCACTTCAAAGCCCTGCCATGTGCACGTACGTATCTTCCAGCCTTGCTGTACAAAGCTAATGGGGGTATGCTGCACCTTTACTGCCCTGCGTTAATTAAACAGTAATTAAAGTAAGGACTAACCTGCAGCATCCTTATAATACAAGTCAATTGTTGTAGGGTTTGCTGGCTTGTTCTGCACAGGTAAAAATAAGTACGTAAATACTGCGTTTGTTCAGCTTCTACCCAGGGCACTGGAACACATGTAATTATTTTTAGGTGGAAATTGAGTTTAGCTAGTAAGCACTAGTTAAGGGACAGGGACTGGACTGGATGTTTGGATGTATGTCATGCCTGAGAGGTTCTGGTTTTCTTTCACACCTGTCTGATGTTTCAACTTCAGAAAACTGAGATTGGAGTTACTGGGTTTGGGTGCTTTAGGTCAGACTGCAGAGACAGAGCCATCCTCCTTGAGCCATCCTGAAGATAAGTAAATTAGTGATTTTCTTATCAGCTAAGTTGGCAGAATGCTAGCATTCTTCACACAAAAGGGCTCCTGCTACAAAAGCTCCATTGAGAAGCAGCCTTTTAAGTCTTCATTTTCTTCAGTCTTCATTTTTTAAGACAAAAAATCTGTGTTATTAATGAATTGTGACATTTTTATCTTTTAGGACTTTTTCAGCCCAAAATATCTTGTGCTCTCAAAAGGCCTAAATAGTTAGCAAATTCAAGGACTGACAGAGTTCTCCACCTAGAAATATTCTGCAGCAAATAGCAGATGCACATCTCTACCAAAGAAAAGGAAAATTAGAAGACAAAAGACAAGGCAAAATGATAAAGGAGAAAACGGACAACCTGGACCTGCAAGTATTGCTGAGAGTTACATGGGTAAAAGCAAGAACTTTTTCCCCCACTCAGCTTGAGAAACAGCAGGCATTTGCTACTTTGACACACTCCAGAAATAATCATTCAGCTTCTATCAACAATCAACCCCTTAAAGGCACTGACTGTAATGACAGCATCATTGGAGGAATTACCATTTGGTAAGGGATCACTCATATAGTTCATCAACTTAGAAGTGCTCTTACATTGCTTTAACCTTAAAATTTGCTTTCCTAATCCTATCAAGGACCTCTCAAGTTTCAAGCAAACTTGAAAACCTCTGAAGACTTAACAACTGAATTAGAAGAGGCCAAGACAAGCCTGAAGACAAATGATAAGCTACTCAAGAGAGCATAACACCATTCCTAAACTCTATGTACCAAGAAAACAAACTGTCAAGAGACTTCTAAGGAGGAAGACAAATGCAGGCACACCTTAAAAAAAAAAATGTTGCGGCCAACCTTTCATTTGTTTCCTGAATTCCGATGCCAGGAAAAAGAATCACAAAATTAGAAGTGTTCTCTGTGCCAACTGATCACAGCTGTTTAAAAGAGGTATCTTTCCTCCAGATGCATTTCTTCAGATTACAAAGGATTTCTGATGACTTTCAGTCTCCAAGAGGGGAGATAAATTCTGAAGAAGATAAATAAGTAGCTAAAGCCTGAATTTTCTAGGGTATTTCTCTGATATTCTGGAAGCTAAAGCTTAAGTTTTCTCTTACATTTGTGGTTTCATGATTCAATTTTTAATTGCTTCACTACCAAAAAATTGTTCCTGAAACACATTTTGGCGTTTAAAAAAATTTAAATATCCACAAAAAAAAATTACTTCCAAACGAACTCAAACACCTCTCACGAAGTCATCCTGTACATACTTTGTACATAGTAGCTAAGCCTTCACAATCAAGGCAGCAGCTTTCTCTCAGGATGGTATGTCCATGAAAGAAATGGAGGTTTAAAAAGCAAAACAAGGACAATTCCAAAGCAAGAAATGACAGAGGAAGCTTCCATGTGTACTGCTTCATGCTGGACTTTAGAATCAAGCCAAGAACTCTTTTGAGAGGGACTAGTGACATTCACATTATTCTGCAATTTAACAATATGCATTTAAGCATTAGCAATAAAGATTCTGCAAGCATGTGCCACTACAGCATCCGATGATCCATGTAGTGCTGGTCTTCCAGTTCCGTCGTTCCAGAACTGACTGAATTGCATCATTTTTCAAATGACAATACAAAACCCTAGTAGCAATTTGGTTGTCCTCAAACTGCATGTTTGGCAGTCCATGCTGTGAGAACACTCAGCACCACAAGCACCGTGGGCAGGCAGGATCTGCTTTGAGAGCTTTGGAAACTCAAAGTCATCAGAACGATCAAAATACACGAGAGCCTTTCTGCGGGCCGAAAGGAAAAAAGGTAAGAATGGGTCAAAAGACCTTGACATCAGCAAGTCAGTTTCTGAAGTAAGGTAAGAATGGCCTCCTCTTCTACCTTAGAGGCCACAGAAGCCGGAGGTTTGAACTACACAATCAAAACCTTTCGCATACTGCAGATAGCTCTGCACAGGCAAATGATGAATTAGATGACCTGGAAAGGTATTTTGCAGGTTTTCAGTCACATTGGAACCAAATGCTAAAGAAGAACTTCAAATATCGTTGGTTAAGTACTAAACATTTCTGGAACACATTCAAAGGTATTCATATGTAACCACAGTTGCGTGTGATATACAAGATACTTCAGTTGTTCATGAGGCACCATGTTATATCCAGGTATTTTTCTGTCAGATGAATTATAAAAGACTTATTTCTCCAAATCAACCCAGTTCTTTTTACAGTGAATCTCTGCTAGATTCCTATCACCCCAGAGTAGGGTGGCAACGGAAAAGACCAGGAAGAAAAAGGGGTCATTACTGCCAAAAAGAATTACTCTATTACTGGAGAGAAAAAACTGGACAATGAAATAAACCTACCTTCATCTCTTCCTTACAGAGGAAAGCATTTCAAGAAGATGTTACTCTCTTCTCTGAAGAACAAGAAACCTATTCAAACAAGTATTTCTGTGATACAGACTAAGTTACTGACTCCATATTGCAAAAGGGCAAGAACTAAGATAAATTTCAGGGAGGATATCAGACATGTCTTCAACTCCACTTAACAAAAACAAGGTTAAGCAGAAACCAATGGAGTCTTGTGAAAAGCAAGAAATACCACAGGCTTTTAAAGGAAGAGTTACTCAGAAACAAAAAAAAAAAAAAAACAACCAAACCCTGGACACTAGGAAGCAGAACGCTTCCAAAGCGAGGCACGAGAACGTGGGATGCTCCCTTCTTCCCTGCAAAGAATTTTCACCAGATAAGAACAGTCTTCTGCGCGTCATCAATGAAGGACAACTCTTCTATATTTGTTTGGTCTAAACTAACCAGGATTACACCTCTCTCCTGCACAGAGAAAGTCAGGGGGAAGAGAAAAGCGAACCATCTTCGCTGATGTCGGTGTCCCAAAGAAACATCTTCTCCACACGCGAAGGCATGTCCAGAAGCAGAGGTGAGATCAAGACAAGCCCACCCTGATCGCATCCATCCTTTTAAAGCAGAGGTCTGAAATTCAAGCCGAGTTTTTGTTTTGGTTTTGTTTCATCCTCGTGACAAAATAAAAGTGAGAAAGAAAAGAGGAGGGGTAGGGAAAGAATGTAAAAGCCTGACACTAAAATCGGTTCCCCAGTAGCCTCGCGAGTGCGAGCCAGCAGAGCCTCCTCCACACCGCAGGGTTTGCATGCAGCCGTGTGGTGTCTGAGAGCTGCCTGATGAATCGGATGGAGAGGGAAGCGAGGTAGAAAAGGGAGGGGAAGGGAAGGAACAACCTTTCTTTTCTCTGCTCTTCCTGGGGATCTGAAAGTTCCTCCTAACAGGCTGCTGGTCTTCTGGGGGCTTAGGGAGAGGGGGCGGCCTCCCGAGCACACCGCTGGGCGGCTGCTGCTGCTGCTGTTCATTTGCCGTCGAGATGCTGCTTCTGTGCTGGCTGCTGCTACTGATGCTGAGGTTTGTGGGGACCTTGTCCTCTGCAGCAAGAGCAGCCAACAGCAGCGCCTCCCCAGCGCTACCGCTATCAGAGCGCCCGCCATTTTGTGTGGTGTCCTCAGCAGCTCCTGCTCTGTTACTCTCCGCTCCGAGGACGCCCGCGCTGGTCTTCTCCGTCCGCTGATGCTGCTCCGGATCCAACTCGCCGTCACCGCGGAACACGGCATCCGCCATTCCCTCCGGAGAAGCGAACCCGGCCGCCCGCGCCTTCTCTTCTCCCCAGCACAGCGCCCCTACCCAGCGCCAGAAGCGCCCGCGCCGCCCCCTTCTCCCCCTCGGCCCGCCTCACGGCAACCCCCGGGCCGCCCCCGCCCCACCATACAACATGGCGGCCGCGGGGAGGCGGGGCTGCGGCTAGCCCAGCTCAGCCAATCCGCTCGCGGCACACGTTATAAATATGTGTGCGGCCCGGGCGCACGCGATGCGGCGGGACGGGCGTGGTCGGGATCTGTCGCTCCGGCCTCCGGGCACCGCTCGGGACCCGCCCACGCCGCCCTCCCGCCGAGCGGCGGCGCCTCCTCCGGGGCTGGGCGAGGGGGAGTGGGGCCGGAGCTCTGCTCGGAGGGAACTCTGCTCTCCCGGGAATGCCGCAGCCGGCACCAGGCTCGTTGCCGAACCGGGGACGGCGCTCGGGAACGGGATCTCCCCACAGCGAATCCTCCCTTGGGCACCAGCCCGCCCTGGCATTTCGGGGTCCAGGAACACTGGCACAGCATTCTTTGCCAACTAACCACAAGTTCACTCTACTGAGTGCCATTTTGTGCTTCTTACTCTCAGATTCAAAGGCTTTTTCCAAGACATTGGTCAAAATGACAACATTTCACCTTTGAAGAATAAAAATACATTATCATGGCTATGAAGGGCAGGCAAAAAAAAAAAAAAAACCAACCAAAAAAAACCAAAAAAAAAAAAAAACCCAAGCAAAACCCAAGCAAAACCCCTTAATTTACTTCAGCAGGATTCTTTCATAATTGGATAGTGAGTTAGAACAGTACTAAATAACCTGTATTGGAGGCCAGAAGGTTAACATTTATTGTCCCTGTAAGGCTCAACTTCTGGTACAAGCCGGATGTGAAAATGTGGAAGCCAAAGCTCCCAGGAATGCACTGGGGTGAACAGTGCCTGCTGAAAATAACCATTCTTGCAGTGCCTAGGAAATGCAAATACCAGATTTTAGTTTTACAAGTAATTAGCAAAACACTAAAAGCCCATAATTTGTTTTGTTAAAAGTATACTAGTGCTGTAGTTGTAGAACAGATGCATATATTCATTAGCTACTTCTACCAATTATCTTCAATCCCCATAACTGTAGCTGTCACCTTGAAAGCAGCCACTGACCTTAAAAATAAGAAGTTTTCATGCTTGCAAGGTGTGGAAGGAACAAGTATTTTAATCTGTCCTTTTTATTTTACTAATCTCTTTTTAGATTAGCTGTAAATCAGAACATATAAATAACCTATCAGCTCACAAATGGCCTCATGCTTGTGGTAGCCTCCAGGGGCACTCAGCAAGTTTAAACAGGGTAATTAGTATCTGTAACTATAATTTACATAAATTACAGAAACATAACACCCAATATTTATCTAACTGCAGAAACATGATGTTCTATTATCTAGACGTAATAAACCCCACAAATACAGTGTTCATCCTATGGATAAATTAAGACTCTCCCTGAGAATCTGATGTCCTGCCTCTGTGCTGGTGAAGTGTTACCAATACATATTAGCTTCTCACAAATATTAAAATGGATGCTACATGTATAATGTTTATAATGTTATAGTAGCTTTGCTATAAAGATATAGTTGTTATTTCTGCCATGAACTAAACTTAGACATAGTAGTGAAATAGCTGATATAGTTATCCTTGTGGTAATTGAACTGCCTGCTTGGTTGGGATAACATCCAATGCACACATGATGAAGACCCCTGCTACTGATCTGCCAGCTATCAGCACCTGCTGTCTGTAGAAAGTATGGACCAAAACCCAAGCTGGAGGTGAAAATAAGAACAGACTAAAACTGCATCCAAGAAATGCACATGCTCTAAAAAGGCAGACCCAAGGAGGAGCCATGCTAAACAGTTCTTGGAACATGTAAATTAGTCTGGGGAAAAGTTAAATTTGCATAATTGTTTATGAATATGCAATAGGCTGATGCAATGGAAAAGGTATGTAAAGGGTGTCTCCGAAATAGGTGTGCTCTTGGTTGAATGCCAAGCACCCTGCCGTTAAAAATTTGCTTTATTATCTTTATCTCCTATTGTCCTTTATTAAACTTTTAAATTTTACTGGGAGAGTGAACTTTGTTTTTCACATGAAGAGAATATTACAGATGTGTTGATACATTATTGAAATAATTTTGCTGTGTTTCACCTTGTTTAAATAGAATTTCCATATACAAGAAAAAGATTGAAATACCAATCTGATTGCCTTTAAGGCTGTGTTGGTCCAATTTGTTGATCCATCCAAACATGTCAAATTGTTTTATCAATTTTGAATTGGTAATGCTGTTAAAATCACTTTCAGACTGTGCATGTCTTCAGTACACAAGAAGTTCAGTTGATTAGTGTTTGGACCAATCTCTGAAGTCTTGCTTATGGACCAAGCAGCACACAAAGTTTTCCTCATCACTTGCTTTAACAAGATATGTCTTTAACAAGATATGTTGTACAGAATTATTTTTCTGTATTAATTAACCTGATGATCTGGGAGAGATCATCACAAAAATTACTCAGAACTAATTGATACATGCTCCAGCAATTCCAGATCACTGTACCACACGGTGCATCTTAAATCCCAATAGATATCAAACAGGTACAAAGAATCCCAGTTCAGGAAACAATGGTTCAGTGAAAAAACACCATAGAAAGAGGTTACTTGAATATTCTGAAGTGAAAAAAAGGGTTATAAAATCTCTCTCTGGTTTCTGGTTTCTGTGTTTTTGGGTACTTGCCAAGCATTCGACAATGACTCCTGGGCTTGCACCAAGTGGTTTTCTATCCCAGTACAAAGCAGCTGCAGATCCCTTTGATTCTGCAATCGGATGATTTTAACTCATTAGTAATACAGACTTAGATCAGATTAAGAGCCACACAAACGAGGGTTGCATGCTCAAGGAGCAAACTTGGGTGCTTCCTCCAGATATTACTTCGGTGTCCTTTTATGAATGCAAATTTAAAAATTTGAAAACTAAATTAGAAATTTGAAAATAATCAATGTGAGTATATTGTTACAATTTGAATAAGCACAAATTTTATTTTACTTTCCCTTATTACTCTAATTATGCAAAACACACCTAATTTCTTCAAAAGTTTAAGAGCTAATTTTGTGCCAACTAAATTTCAGATGCGAGGAGATCAAGGATAGAGGAACTGCATAATTAATTTTTCTTCCTAGACCCTGCAAAGAGAAGAACCTTTGGAAAACTCAGAAACAAAACCAAATTTACACACTTGGAAAGAGCTTTAGTATTGTTTTCCAGCCATGGAGAAAATATGCCTATGATACTAAAAAGTGAGACAAAATGGGGCAGTAGTCTTGCCCTGGCTCTGTAAAACCAGGATTTAGTAGCAGAAATTCACCTAGTACTTTTTTTTTTTCCCCCTAACAAATATGTGATCCTCAGGTAAAACTGAAAATAACTACTTGTATTTTTTTAATACTTTCATTGTATAATTAATACATGTAATGTCTTAAAATTTTGTGTAATCAAATCACTGTGAAACTACACCATTATTTCCAAGAGATGGCAGCACCAACCTGTAGAACACATTACAGTATTTTAAAACGGTATTCATGAATAAGCATTAAATATGGAAGAGCTGCCCATTCTGGACCTGAAACCCCCTTTTAAAAGGAAACAAATAATCTTCTGTATATGTGGAACTTCGTTTCAGACTCTGTTAGATCCTGGGAACCAAGATTTGTCTAAGTGCCAGGAAGTGTCACCATAAAACATCATTTTTATCAAAAAGTGCAATCCTTTTACTGATTTCCGAAAGTTCTAATACAGCTTTCAAATTCTAGAAATTCTGTGAAACTTCAAGCGACCTGGTTCCCACTGTCACAGAAGAATTCCTAAGGCAGAAGCCCTGGTTCAGGTCAGTTATGCTAAACAGCAGAAATACTTTTTCTACCCTGCACTTTTGGCCCTATCCTTACCCAGATTCTAGCAACTGATTCCTGGTACTGAGCTTCATAGATCTCAAACTTACTGCTCCTGGTGTCTCATTACAGACCTTCATGTTCCCAGTTGTCATCCTGGCTTTGTTGACTGCTGCAGAGCAAATCTAGGGGAACAAAGGCCACAGACAGTTCAATTTTGTGTTGTAGTCTGAGAGGACCCACACAGTTCAGAGGGTCCCAAGGCCATTCTCTTTGCTTCCCTTTCTTCCCAGTCAAGACAGTTTCTGCTTTTACCTTCATTGCTTCTGGTCCATCAGGTCTTTCATAAGCTACAGCTACACTGACACTCCTCATCAAGAGCAGAACAGACAGGCTGCCAAGATTTGCCACAAAGGGATGGATTTGCCCCCTCAGACCACTGACATCTGCTCTTGAGAGCAGGACACCTCATCACTCACCCTCTTCCCCGAGTGTGAGATCCAGAGTGCTCATGCCTCACATTTAGATGAGTGTCTACATCCCTCTCCTCATTTTGCTATCTCCTATGATCCTGGAAGCACTTGACACCTCAGGCTTTTCATTGCCTCTTGCCTCTTCACTGCTGCAACTTCTCAGACTCCCCTCCGGACACCAGAATTACAAACTGTGACAATCACTTGAACATATTTATGTATATGATTTTTCATTTCACACTCATAATTTTACATTTTACCCTTTCTTTTTGGGTAAATTTATTGCCCTAGCCCACCCCACCTCTCCACCACCACCCTCCTGCCACAATCAAAAGTCATCCTTTCAAAAGCAGTGGCATTTTAAAAGGGACAGAACTAAAACAACCCTATGAAATCCAGCATGGTATCAGTAACCTTAAACTGGAAAGCTTAATCCTTAGAACGTTTTGAAGAGAAAAACCCAACATCATTAGGATTTATTAGATCAATCAGTAGCTAAGTGCATGTCAACTGCAAAGCACAACCAAAACACTTACTCTCCATAATGCTGAACAATGAGTGGGTGGCTAAATTATAGTAAACAAATGTAAATTAATCTTCTGAGATTTCCTGGCTGGTTGGTGGGTTCTGCATACCCCAAAATTAATAATTTCAGTTGTCACCCACAAGGAATTATGAGAGAAAAATTGATGACAGGACAGTAAATTTTTGTTCCACCTACATACTAAATTAATTATGTCATACAGAACTTTGGGGAATGTGGGAAATTGAGTGCAGTGACGTGTTTCTGTTACTACTGTGCATTTAACAATTTAATCCAAATATTTACCACTTTATAAGAAACAAAATACAAGCTTTGGTCACTTACAATAAAGCCTCACTGCATGTACCACTGAAATATTTTTGTAGTCTTCTTGCACAACCAACGAAACCAAATAAAAATCAAAATAGTTTAATGTAATTTATTTGAAATGCTTCCAGAAAAGTTTAAGGCCATTATTAAAAAAAAAAAGTCAATACACACATTCCTTCTTCCTTCTCTAGCTGAACATTTTACATGCTTTACGTTCTTTTTCAACATTTTTGCTGAACAACTTCCCTATGCCTTTTCTTTTGTGGACTTTTCCTTTCATCTTCCCTGGTATACTCATTCAGATCTAAAAATGAAGCAGTTGAAATAAATTACAAAACCTGAAACAGAAAAGAAAATTGATTTTTTTTAAAAAAAACTATAAATACAGAAATACGTTCTATTGGGCAAAAATGCCATTTTTTCAAAAAATAAAAATACCTTGTTTTATATTTACCATCTTGTCACACTGATTTCTGTAATGCACATCAGCATATATATATATGTAAGATACTTAGCAAATTTTATGTAAATTTGCAGAACACAAGAAAAAATACGTTTTGGCAATAACTTAGTAGTTTTTCTACTTTTGTTATTACAGGTACTTTGCACAGGTTATCTTGTGTAATACCACAAATAATTTAAAAATTTTAATATATCATTTTCATAGCTTGCCATAAAGCACTGGTATTATTTCTTACAGAAAGAAAAAAATACTACCCAGGGAATCCTGAAAAATAACAGGATGTTCAACTATGTGTTTTAGACTGCATTTAAATGACTCATCTGCTTCTCATCATAATGAGTAGGTTAAATCAGCCACCTGAAAACACAGTAACATTTCCAATTACAGTGTGAAATTCAATGCAACAAAAACTTTTAAAACAAAACTTGAGGAAAGTAAAAAGGATGTAATACGTCCTAAAGGACAAACAATTCCCTTTTTGTTTAAACTCTCTCTACATAATCCCACCGGGTATTTGTAGAGCACCATTTATAGAAAATTATCACATATTTTTAAAAACCAACTACATGTAATTGTAAACAGACATTTACAGAAAATTAAATGTTTTAACATTAGTGGTGCTTAAAACCAACAGTGGAAGTCAGTGGAGTGCAAAATGCTGAAGAGGGCCTATTCACAAGCAAAAGCTCCTTTCCATTCTTATTGTTTGGGATTATATATATATATGGCACTGAAAGCAAATTACCAGCTTATTTACAAATATCCAGTATTCTCGGCATTTCATTTAATCCAGTGTTGGCTGTAAAGGTTTGGTTGTGTTTTTTTCAGTTGATTATTTTTAGCATTACATGCTTTGAAAAACAAGCTATCTTAATATGTTGACCATTTGAAATGTCCAGATTTTAGTAAGTTTGGCTGCTGCATCTTAGGACAGTGCTTCATTTTCAACAATAAATCCCTAAAGAGTCCCTGTTTTCATGGCCCGCTGTTTATAGTTCTTGTTGAATTAATACCACAGGAGTTTGAATAGGTTATTTTTTAATAAGTGAATTTTTTTTAATAAGTGATTTTTTTTAATAAGTGAATTTTTTGTTCCAAGAAACTACTTTTTCTTTCCACACCTTTAAGAAAACTTATTATCTTGATACCCATCCTGAAATTCCATATTAAGTCCACATCTTCAGCTGCCCCTTTAAAGGGCCAATAAAGTACTTAAAAATTAGAAAAAGGTTATTCATGTAATGCATATATAAACAGTAGTTTAGAGATTCTGTTTACAGCAGGACATTGAGAATAACTAGTCAAGTACCTCTTTCATCCACCTTGGGAGTTTATGGAATATAATCAATCATAGGACACAAGTTACAGGAGATTCCAGCTTATAGAGATGGGCAGTTACAGTACAACACTCAAAGGTACAAATATAAGAACTGCATTGACATTGTCACAAAAAATATTCTAAAAGTGCTTCTCCAAATGGTTCCATGTATGGAATGCAAATACTGTACAGGTAAGACAGATTTTCTTCCATGAATTGTAAGTTTTTGTCAAACATTGGTTTCTATTTGCTTTTTGCTCTCACAAGAGTTCGTCTGCTCCATGCACTCGCAGTCGGCACTGAGCTCACTGGTGTCCATGCTGCAGTCTGACTCACAGTCCGACTGCTCCATCTGCTCCAGGGCAGCCTCTCCCTGGGGCACTCTGCATCCATTGGGTGACACAAGGAAATGAGCTTCCAGCCCGCCAGCCTTGCCTGCACATGCAGCCTTTTCCTTGGCCTGGCGGATGCAGTTTAGCCACTGCTGCTTGTTGAAGGAGTCATTGGCTTGGAGAGAGTGAGTCTGGCTTTGGGATCCGTTTTTGAAGCTGACTCTAAAGAAGTTTTTGACTGAAAGAAACAATACATATCAAACCCCTGAATGGTTTGGCTGAATGGATTTTATAAGCAAAGAGTATATTTTAAGTAACAGAATCTGCACAATCTCTGCCTTAAGGTCAGACAAGAACCATGTCAGACCAAAGAGAAGAGTCTGGGTATCTCCTTGTTTCTGGGAGAAGACCACAGAACACCACAAGCACTTCTAGTAACCTCATATTGCTGAATTATTTAATTTTGGTTCTGCCACACATGAGCTATCAATAAAGCCTAAAGTGAATCAGCAAGATTAAGGCTTGTCCCACAATTTAATGCCTCATCTCCTCTGCAGTGGATTTCACTGAACATCCTTGTGCCAGCCAAAGACTGCTCATCTCTTCCATTCACTTCACTAATACAGTGGATACATAAAAAAAAACCTTGAAGTTTTGACCAGATGAGATTTAAAGGACCCTTGTAATAGAAAAAGCATCTTCATAATATTCTTAACTGGAAGGACATAAATATGAATAGCTGCAGTCTTGACCCTGAGTACTACAGTATCTGCCAGCTTAAAGAGCTATGGAATAGCAATCAGTGTCTCCAATACAAGGAAAGGCAAAACAGCTGAAGCTCAAGATTTTGAAATACACTTGCTTATAACTGCATTTTTGTCATTACTGTCTGTAGGTTCTCCCCTTCTCAATTCAGTACCGGAGAAGGTGTGTGGAGAGATTCTATTATCAATATAGTGAGCTTTGAGAAAGAATCTAAGAGAAACAGCTTAGAACATAACAAACCAGTCTGAAACAAAATTCAATATGTTGGATGGAGGTAATGTTAATTTTAGAGAGAACGTTCTGATATTGCATTGGCAGGTATCTTAAGGTTATGATGAACCTACATGAGCAAATACAAAAAGTCATTGTCATACTTCTCTCATTGTTGCTGAATGCTCCACGTATGGATCCACCCAGGCGCACTTCTCCATCCTGCAAGTCCTCCAGCACCAACTCCCTGATGGGAATTGGCTGCCGGTACAGCTGGTAGCAGAGATGGTCATTGTGGGTCACAGCCCGAGTGATCACCAGCACCTCTTCAAAGAGGAAGACATGCAGTTTCTGTTAAAAGATTAATAGATAATACAACATTATTCCTTTCTTGAAAAATCATTAAACCAAATGTAACAAATGAAGTTCAACAGAAAGATGAAAATCTTCAATTTCTTCCCGCTAATTTGGTATCGAACTACCTGCCTGATGACCATCAGGTGAACCAGGAAACAGCACCTTTTTCATCTTTCCCTCTCAGCTGTGTGGTTAAACAGGACCCTTCCACTGTATGCATAAACATGCTCCATAGAAGCAGTTCCAGAGCTGAAAAAATGCACTGCTTACTTTGTTGCTTTTTAAAAAAAATTCTCTAAGTTTTATCTACTTCCATAACTGTCATAAGTGTCATACTTCCATTAGTGTCAGTAATGAAAAAAAGATCTTTTTCATTGTATGTCCATTTAAAAGTTCCATTTAACACTAAGGAGGAAAAATCTAGGAAAGACTAAGTTCTCTTTTACTAATATCATCTGGGGGTTTTTTTGTTTTTCTTTTCTTTTTAACTGAAAGCTCAGATTGTGAAACCTATCAGTAGTGCAGTGTCCTAGAGACTGGAATTCAAATTACCAAATTTCTCTGGTCAATAAATTAACCTTGATCTCAACAAAGAATCAAGTAAAGCATTTTGAAAAACCACAGCCTTTGCCAAATTTAAAATTTGTTGGTACATTTTGTGTGTTCTTTATACACATTAGTAACACATTGCTGAGACTAGAAATTTGAGGGGTTTTTTCCTGCAAGTATTGAAATTGATCAGATTTACAATTTATCTACAATATTGTTAGGCTCCATAAGAGACAGAGATATAATGTTATTATCTCCCTATACAGATACTTAACTACTAACAAAAAAGATTAGTGTTTTATATATAATGATTAATATTTGTCAATTTCCTATAGATTAGATAGTGATGTTTCTCTATGTGTGCTCACAGTTCTTTTAGCTGTCATGCAAAATGAAGATAGCTTTTAAAGTTACTTATGACAAAATATTTATTCCTTACCACTCCCCTGTTGTTCTTCAGTTCCCCATGACAACACACAGCACGTGAATTATCAATCAATGAATCCCTTTGGCCTTCTTCAAGATAAATAAGTCTCTCTTTGTAATACTGGCATTCAGATTCACCAGTCTTTGTGTTGATTTCAGCCACAATGCCCTGAATTATATTTATCTGCAGAAACCCAAGGAAAAGACATGAACTTTAATTCTACAGTCCAATATTCAGCTGTTCATATAAATATTTGGTTGTTTATAATTTATGTAGTGTCCCTTAATTCACTAATAAGCTAAAACTGCTATAATCTCCTAAAAAACCCCAAACCCAACAGCAACTCACAGCTTCTTCCAGATGCTGTTGATCTGGATGATCATTTGGCGTGTGTCTTAAAATTTCTCTGAGCAGTAGTGGGTATTTAACCAAACGGCTTCTGGGGATGTCAAGGAAATTCCAAAGGTCCAGCTTGCGGCTGAAAGGAGACTCCAAGCAGCGCTGCAGGAAATCCTGCACTCTGTGATCTTGTTTCTTGTGATCCAGTAAAGCTTTGGCTGCTACTTGATTGCTGCAGTAGCTGTCATAGGAGTTCAGGCATGGAAGCTGAGGAAAGAATAAATTATTTTGTAGCTGAAGCAAAGCATGATTTCCTGCACTGAAAGGTTCAGGTGATTCAGGGCATTGGAATTCATGCTGAGGCTCTTTTAGCTAGAGATTTATCCACAGTTTATTGATGTACTGTTTCCAACAAATATAACCCTTTCAAGGGTCATCAGACCACCTTGTTCAACATTTAAATAATTTAGAAGCACTTGTTCATCACTCAGATCCTACAGATCTCCATTACTATTGCAAAGCATTAGAAAATAAATTACTTAAGACTGAGCACTATTTAGTGCAGACAACACTTGAACACAGAAGCCTGGCTTTAATTCTGAATGGAAATAAAAGCCTAGGAATGAGTATTCCCAAACCTGGCCTTTTTCAGATCAGTAAATTTCTACAATCCAGCTTCTATATTGCCCTCAGGAACCTTGACCAAACTAAGATGACAAAACTGTATATATATATAAATCTGAAAAAAACCCCATGTCTGTTGATTACAGCAATATATACATTTACAAAACCGGCTGCATTAACACCCAAATATGCAAAATGTTGCAAAAAAGAAAATTAGACTTGAATATATTTGAACCAAGAGAAGTTCACTGATGTTCAGCACACATCAGGAAATATATTTTAAATTACTTTATGCAAAGAAAATTAGATTATTTTGACATTTACAAATCATTTATCATTAACTATTTGCATTATATACATTATATAATGTATATAATGTATTGCATTATATACATTATACAATGCTTCCCTTGTTGACCATAGGCCACACTTTCACACAGAGCTGCTAAATATCATTACTTAATTCCTTAAAAATTTCAAGCCTTTTTTTCCCTGCTAAATTTCATTACTTGCATTTACTTAAAAGCATACTTCTCACATATCTAAAACCAAAAATAAGTTTTTGATTACAATGTACAATTTTATCAACAAAACTAACAAAAGCTATTTTCAGTGTTTATGCAGTTGGATGCTAGTGAATGTGAACCTATCTACTTTATCTTTCATGAGGCAGCAACATCTCTCTTGTATCCCTGTCTGACTTTCCAAGGAAAGCAGAACAGAAACAAGAGCAGATTCCTAAAGGACCTACCTAAGAAAAACTCTAGCCTGACTCTTGATTTTTATTTAAAGTATATTAATTTGTGCTCAGCTCCTGAACAACAGAAGCTTAAAAAAAGATCCCAGTCTAAATACTTTCATGGAAAATCCCTGAAAAGAGAAAATATTCTATTGTGCCTCTTATCTTTTACAAGTATTTTGAGAATGCCTTTTTGACACATTATAGAAAGGAAATTGTCTGAGAAAAACTATGTTACAGCTCCAAGCTAAAGTCCTAAAATTGGTTATCAACTCTGCCTTACCCAACCCACGAGGATGTGGCCAACATGATCTGTTGATCCATCAGGTTTCCTGACTTCTTGAAGTCGCCTAAGAAGATCTGAGAGTGAACAGAAAAAAAGAAGAGAAACCTCACTTTAATAGACCTGACTTTAAATCTATGTGCTATAATTAAGCAGACAAAGACTATTTGAGTTTTACCTTCATGCAGAGGAATTAGAGAGTCCAGTGTTCCAAAAATTTGGTTCAGCTCTTGCTCTGTCATTATGGAAAGCTTAAGCATTGGGTCATGATAAGCCTGAAAAGAAAAACAAACATTTGTGATTTGTTGCAAAATTTGGTATAGAATTTAGTGCTCCCTGTAAGTAAGTTTCATGACCATATATTAAAATATCAACTTCATATTTTAAAAAAGGAAGCACACTTAAGCGTCTCAGAAAGAATGGGAAGATTTAAATATGCTTTGGATTTTTTCCTCTTTCCTCTTCCTGTCTTTGCAATTGTAAAAAAACAAAGAAAGTTTTAAGTGTGTTATGAACCAATTAGTACTCTTTGTTGTGGTTTGGTTTTATTAACATACCTTGGTCTTGGTTTTATTAACATACCTTTTTTGCCAACTTCAGATCTTCTATCAAGTCTTCTTCTCCCTGAGAAAGTTCAAAGATGGCCTGTAAAAAATATCTTTATTTAGTCTATGCTCCACTTCCTGGGTTGATGTTATATTTTGAACAGCTGTCTTAACAGCATGTAACAGCATTTTTCTGCTAAATCTACAGAAATAAAGTAAGGCTTTATTTGTACAGAATCAAGTGCATCGTGTTTTTAAAAAAGTTATACCAGAATGTTCATTAAAAGCTTATCTTAAATAGACAAAGATTTTTTTTTTCCAAAGGGATGTGTTCCCAGATGTAGGAAACTACCCTCATTGTGGTGTTTTGACTTAACTGTACCTTAACCACTTATACAACTGCTTGCATGGGAGTTTGTTATGATCCATTTTAACACATGTAGTGGCAGACGTTACACGGGATTCTACCAAGGAAGAGAGAGATCTTACTTAAAGCATTTCTTTAATACTGAGCACTTTTATTTTGGTACCAGTTCATTTTTTTGTTACAAAGGCTGAGCTCTAGTTAACTGTTGGCTGACGTTAGTTACTCCTCTTAAAGCTCATTTGAGACTTTAAAGCTGGCAGATGAAAAAATAACACCACCCTAATTCACTGGTTTATCAAATACCACTGTTATTAACTTATTGCATGATTTCCTCCTTAAATTGGGGTTCCTTAAGAGTTAAGGACATTTTGGGCTAGAATTCCTTGCTTTACAGTCAAGGCTTTCAACCAGTATAAATCATGGAAGCCCACCACCAGCTGGAGCAGATTCCTGGGGGTCAGGAACACCCATTCCTGCCAGGTTTGCCATAGTTCAGCTCACGGGCAGCACAGCAGCTGTCCCAGCAAAGCACACAGGGTGGGAACAAACACACAGCAGAACCCTCCTGCTAAACTTGCTGGGATACAGCTCACTTGTTTGGATTGTACCAAGGATCTTGGCTTCTGCCCCCAGACAGCAGTGACTGCTGTATGCCATGCAAACAATTTCTAGAGTTTATTTTTCAGTAAGCTGCCTTTGAAGTTCTCAATTACAAATTTATTTCCTATGAATTCCTGTAAAATGTTAAAATTTGCACAAGAAATGCTTGACACTACTGTTGTTTGATTTATGACTCAGTCCTTGAATTATTCTCAGGGAGATTGTTACAAGCTTTGTTGACACTGCTAAAAATTTCTTTAGAAAATAAAAATACCTTGATTCTGAAGGAGGTCTGTGTTGACTATAATGTGAACTATTCAGACTTCGTCTTGTCTGACACATTAAAACCACTGGCATGCTTCTTTTTTGCTTTGAAAGACATATCTTTTGATCAATGTCTAATCTTTCTAGCAGTGGAAACTTCCTCAAAGACAGTCTTTTCCAAAAGGAAAATGATGGTGCATTTTTGTGTGTCTGTATCACCTGATGAACACCTGTTCTGGCACAACACGCTCACCTTACATTACTAGAACAACAAAAAGACACACCAAAATATCTACCATGGCAACAGAAAAGTGTCAAACAGAACATGTACACACATGCAGCCAATCAGAAGACAATATATCTCAGTAACTTTGAATTTGTAAAGGGAATATGATGAGCTAGTTTTTACAGCTTTATGTATTTTTTAAGAATACATTAATCTAATATAGCTTGAGTCATAAAGACTAGAGATGGAATTCTGCTTCTAGTGGAGGTGGTGACACATTTTAATTGCAGGACATCTTCAAGTGCTAGCCCAATGCCTGTGAGCATTCCCATCTATGCTTTAAAGACAACTTGGAAAATTAAATTTATGGTTAGAAAAAAAAAAAAATATATATATATATATACACCTCTTGCCGCTTGATTTCCTTTGATGTAAGCATGTGATTGACACAGACATCAAAGGTCTCACTCCACAGTTTGCTGTCTCTCCTCTTTGTGCTAGCAGGGGGCACGTTTCGAGACCACGGCCGTGGGCTGAACAGGTCAGGGCGACTCTCGCTGCGGAAACTGATGGACCGCTGGGAAGAGACAGTTGGATTCGTGTTACAACAGTTTCATGTTACACCCTCACTTTTCTCATTTTCTAAGGAATTAATATACATGGTTCAGTACCACAAATGTTCTCTGATTAGTTTTTACTTTGAACTTCATAGCAACATTTAGTACCAGGAATGTAGAGGAAATTATTTTAATACATCCTCATGGAAGGGCATGGCCTCCATTCCTGCAGTGAACTTGCTCCCTGTCCTGTCCTCAATATGTACAAAACTTCTGCAACAAGCACCAAGAGTGTACTGCAGGGATAATGCAGAATGGTGCAGCACACTAAGCTAACAGAACTGATCAAATAAAGAGTTTCAATTCAGTGAACAGGCAGGAATTACTCATACATTTCACATCTGCTTCATCAAAAATTTAGAATTAATGCAAATATTAGATACTCTACCCACGTGTACCAACATCTCTGTATCTACTGTGTGTTCTGGTCCTAAACTTCAATAAAGCAAATTTCAATTTTAGCAGAGACATGAGAGTTCCAATTTCCTGTAAACTCTTAGAAGGATTTCAGGCTAAGGATGGATACTTTATGCTCTTACTATTCTATTTTGAAAAGGTTTCTTTTTTGCCTCATTAAAATGAGAGGCTTTTTTTTGAGGTCATATTTTTGAAATGCTTAAACTATTTCACATAGTTGAAATACTCTACATTTTTATTGTTATTTAAAACCTGCCTTACATAACAAAATCATCTTTCAACTGCCTTGGGTAAGAATGTTTAAAACAAAATAAATTCTCTCAATTTCCAGATTGAAAGCAGCGTATACAAAGGACAATTCTGAAATTCTTCTCTGAAAGTAAGAGCCCATGAAATGCAAACAGAGCCTACAAATACTATATTTTTACCATATCAGAAGACATGATATAAATAAAGAACCTATCTTTTAACAAAAGCCATTCTGAGTTGTACTTGGAATTGACAAAGACCTTAACAACAAACACACACCTCCCTTCCAAAACTTTGCAAGTTGGGTGCTAGCCTTCCTTCAAGAGTTAAGAAGATAAAAAAAACCACACATGAAATCACATGCTTAATTTACACTTGTTAAAATGAGGACTCATGGTGCAAACTCAAATTGGGCAGTATTTGGGGGGAAGTGACCTTTCACATGGCACTGACAGAATGTTCCTCTCTGCTGCAGAAGAATTCTCCACAGCCCTAAGCTGTCTTCATTGGGCAGAAGGGGTACAAATAGGCTAAAAGACTCAAAATGCAACCAAACTCCCCAAAATTCTGCTTGCTTGCTTAGCATCCTTGCTACCTAGACATAGTAAGTATATATTTAATTGATTTCTGTTATACATCAGCCTTTTCACTAACTACAAAGTGTACCTTGTTTAATAAGGGACACAGGACTGAGGTTATTTATTAGTGGAATAGAGCCCTAAACTGGAGTTCTGCCAAAAAATTCTAAAAATAAGCTTGAAGATACTCTGATGCTATCTTTGCTTTTTACTTGTCAGGAAGGAAAAAATTAAAAAATAATAATAATTTTTTAAAAATCAGTCAAGTGATAGAATCCTATGAAAGAACTGCAGACATGTCAAAAGAGCATTTCTGCATCTCCAGTCTTTTAAAAATATTTTCCTAGTTTCTGACTTCCTTAAAAAACATGTCCCACACACTGTTTAAAAATTATGGCCTTGTAGGATGATTAAAATTTGCATATAATTCCAAAAACTAAAGGAGCTGGGGAAAAAATCCATCCATAATCCCTCATTTTGTTTACCATATTTCTGTGGTGGCAACAGATTTGTCTGGCTGTTATAAGACTGTTTCTTGAAGGGTCTATGTATTACCAATGTTAATTAATGCAATTAACAACCTTTAATGAAAGCTGCAGTAAAGCAAGCAACTTCATGTACTCAGCAATGGCCACTACTGGTTAAAGCCCTGGCATTCAGAACTGATATTAAAAACAATTTTCATCTTGAGGATTTTTAGAAATTTTCGGTGTCCTAAGATAAATAAAAAGTAATTTGGACTTCCTACATAAATTCAAGACACATTGATGAAAACTGAAGTTGCAGAGGAAGCCACCCAGACTTCAATTTCTCTTTTCAGCATCAGCTGGAGTTTTTTTCTGATCCTATTTTCTGCTTTATGCCAAACAGCACAGCTGTAAATAAGACCAGGCAGATCATCATAATTATTAGTCTAGCTTGATGGAGACTGAAAATACAGCAATGAAATAAACTGGCTTCCCAGGTGGATTCACAAGTAAGAATACCTGCTTAGCATTAGGTATCCTGCAGCTACACAGACAGAGTGTAACTGGCAGAGATGAAGCTAACAACATTTTATTAGTCAGCTAGTATACATTGCCCTACATGACAGGAAAAGAATGACTACAAATAGTCAGTACCAAAACCAAACAAACAACAATTTAAAAAAGGCCCAGAAAGAAAACCTGAAAGACTTCAAATATTTTTTACTTGGAATCTTTATGAAAAAAGTACTGAAAATAAGTGGAAAATTGGAATAAAGTGAAGTATACACAAAAAATCAAATATTTCTGTAATCAATAAAATATCTTAAACATATCTTAAAAAACTACACAAATCCCAGACAGAAATGTTTCTTCTTATACTGCATGCTGAAAGTCCATTAGTGGAAAGTGGAAGTCGCATGTAGAGAAGTAAGGAAAATTATACACAAGCTTTTTTTTTCTCTTACATGTGTCTTCCATTTAGAAGAATATCTAAGAAGGTTTGTTTGAAATGCCATAAAGGAATCTCAGAATTTTTAAATTCCTTTTACTGATGCTGTTGGAGTGGTCCTTTTATATGGATGTTCTGTTGAATTTATTTTGTTTTCTTCCAGGGGAAGAAATCTGTTCTGCATGCTGTGGTGATGATAGTTGTTTTCTTCATTTTACAGACACAGAACATCTAGCAGCAATGCAAGAAGAAACATGGGTTTTGACTAAAATAACAATGAAGATACATAAAAGTTCACCCAGTAAGAAAAATCTACTTTGTTTTTTCTTTTTTACAGGAGATCACACAATGAAAAGAAACCTATACTGTCCTCAAGACACAATGACAGCTATACGTAATACATAATAGAGCTGTACATAAAACATAATGAAGTGAAATAGCTGTATGTACTTCCCAGAATGTTTCTAAGTAATTTCAAGTGGGACACGGGAGCACAAGGTCAGTCTTTTTTGTTCCTGCTCTATAGCTATTGAGAAAATCAGATAAGAAGTCAATTTACATCTGGGACATTACCAGTAGGATCTGGAGAACATAGAAGCTGATTCCTCATCACAGCTCCTTCAAGCACATAGTTAGAGGGGATGGTATAAATAACATCACTATTTAATCTGCTAATTAAAATCTATTCTTACAGTCAGTATGAACAGTGCAAAACAGAAATGCTTGCAACAGTAGGACTTGGAACAAACCCGTTATTTTCCCTCCTATTTTTGACAAAATTTATCCTGAAACAGATTAATAGAGCTCTCATTTTGGGAAACTGCTATTACATACATGAAAGGATAGTTGTTTTGGTTCATCTTAAACAACTTGATTAAATACAATATTGTTCTGGACACTACACTGTATTCCCAGAGGCTTTCACTGCAGAACAACAGCACAGGTACCTAAATGAGGCCAACAGCTGCCTCAGGCTGTGGAAAGGGAAACACCCTGCTCAGCAGCAGTTTAGCCAAAAATTAAATCGTTTTCCACACTCCTCACAACTGGAACTGATGTGTCTAGAGCTGGGCCAGTTTCCCCTGGAGGCAGAGTCTGCAGGAGATTCATGAAGCCCAAGGGATACAGGGAGCTCTGCTCGAGTCACGCAGACCACACCTGCACCAAGCCAGGCTGGGGAGGTGCAGACATTTGGCTGATCCTCCAACACCACGCAGAAATCTGCACTTTCAACATCACAGGAACCAAGGACAGGAAAACCAATGCCAGAAAACCCTGTAATATCAATTTTCTACGTAATTACAACTACAGAAAAATGAAGTTCTTTCTCATAACTTTTATTTCTCAAAAGACTCTGAAGTTTTATTTCTTTCCTCCTTAACGGGTAATTTCAGTAAAGCTCTAATTTAGATAATTTTGATTAAGGAACCTTTCTAACACATTCAAGTTACTTTTACAGTTCCTCTCGAAGAAATTAAGCTTGTTAATAATTTTCTTTAGATCTTTTACATGCCTTCTTACATAAACTCTTTTAAAGAGTTCTGGGCCAGACCCAGAACAGTGCTGTAGCCCCTAGCTGTCATTGCAATTAGGAACTGAACACCCCAATACTTTGCCATGTCTAGGTCTGAAGGCACAAATGATTTATAAGCTAAAGTTTCATTAGTCTCCAAGTATGTTCAATATTACACAAGTAGTCTGTAACATAGAAACTGCATTTAAAATGTTTGTCCTTTATTAATTTTCATCATCACCTTCAGAAAATGACTTGGAAACTTCTTGTTCACTAGCTATTTTGTTTAGGTAAGGTCAAAGTTCAGTCTACAGGAGGAAATTTAGCAGTCCTACCTGACCAACTATACCAAAAATAACATTTTAAAAGAAACCAACCAACATGAAGAGAAAGCATTATGGAATATTCTCTTCATCAAAGTTAAAAACCAACCATAATCCTTTAGTAAACAATTTTTATATGCTACAGGTGCAATGTTTTCCTTACCAGCAAGTGAAAAACATTAATTATCTGGACAGAGAAGTGTTTCTTTTGATGTGAGAGTTGAGTTTTAAGCTGAGTGACCTTGTGGTGACAAGGTGTCTAAGCCTGTTTGGCACATTACAGTGGCAGGTGTCCATGTGCATCCCTGCTCCCAGGAAGCCTGGCAGCAGCTGCAGCTGTGTGGGAGCAGCAGGAATTGCTGCCATTACCTGCAGAGTCTGGCTGAAGCGCTTCAGCGGAGTGGCTCGCACAGGAGGGATGAGACTGGCCAGGGATGTGACTCTGGAAAGAGGCTTGACCCGTTTGTTACTGGGCTCCTGCAACACATGGAAGAGGAGAGAAAGGAAAAAAAGGGGAGTGTGAGCATAATCAGATAAAGATTGCTAACAGTTCAGCTGATTTTTCTAAGAAAGCATTTGTAGCAAGAGTATTTGCAAATGGGGTCTATAATTAGGGCAGTAAATAAACAAAAGCAGTTTCAAATGCTGACAGTGACAGATTGCTCTTAGCTGGTACATACAGGTCCTGGAAACAGCTGAAAAGTGTAATGATGGAGAAGCTGGCATGGCCAGGAACAGGGGAAGGGAGGAAAAATAAGAGAAAATAATTTATTTTAACTCATTCTTAGCAGAGAAATTTTCAGCAGTGCTCTGCAACTGATGCCTGTTATGATAATCTTCTCACTGAAAGGAATACCTTCAAATATAAACATTTCTGCTTGTGCCTTTGCTTCTGGCACTGTCAGCATTTGACTCTATTTTGTTAAATGTATTTTCTTCCAGAATATATAATTTAGACAGAAATCTCTAACTCTTAATTGTCTTTGAATGCAGGTTCTTATGAAAATACTTACATATTCAGGCAAACGCATTAATAACATGCTGACATACACTTATTCTTTGCATAAACTATAAAGGAAAATTAAACAAAATCTACCATAAAGCACTCAATTCAATGTTGTTCTTTTCATATATATTTTAACAGCCCAACAGCACTCAAAGTAACATATAGCCAAAATAAAATGCCAGTTGTCCTGCAGATATATATTTAAAAAACCCCAGATGTAACACAGAAAAAAAGTTATTATAAATACATAAAAATAGAACAGTTACCCTTGGTTTCCTAACCTCCATCTGACATTTAATGGATCTCGAACAGCACATGCAAAAGGCAACAGAAAAAGAGCCAAACCTTCCAAGTGAAGTTAAAAACCCCATCCAACACCATATTTCAAGGACATCCTAAAGCAGTTCATCTTTCTTTTTCAGCCATGCTTATAAAGTTTGTGTAGGTTTGCTATGCCTCCAATTGCCTGGACATAGCTTTAAGAAAATGAAGCATGCCTATTATCCCTTTCTTCAGAAATATAAATCCTTCTGGAAATAATGTAGGCTTGTCATCCTTCTTGATACCAAATAATAACAAATCTCAGCAGTGATGATCACCATCTGTATTACTGGCAAGAAAAATTCTCTTCCATTAGTGGAGCAAGAGGAAAGGTGAGAAGCAGTTACATATTTAATTTACTTCTCAGCAGGCAGACCTGGAAATCTATAAAAGCCAGCTGAGATGAGCAACTAAGTATTTAACCCTCTAGCAAAAATAATGTATTCCATCACATACGACACTTGGCATTAAAGAAATGTAGTAGTTTAAAGCAAGTTAAATCCTTATCTTCATCTGTTATGCACTGTTATTCATAACCCTTCCTTTTCAGCAATCATGTCTTTGAGGCAGGTTTCAGAAGGAGCGTTTTTACGTCATTGCAGCACCACTCGCATACTTATCTCTAGCAGCAGCATCCCAACCCCTCCCCCACTCCCCAAAAAGAGGAAAAATCTTTGAGATTCCAGTGCAATTCTTCTCTAACTGGTGGCACAAGCATGACCTGTTTCTGGTTTCTGATGATCCTGAGTGCTGGTGCCCAGACCACAGAGCATGGCAGGGCCAGCTGGTGAGGAATCGTGCTGCACTGCAGCGCAAGGACTCGGAGCTCTGGGCAGGAGGCAGTGGCATGCCAGCAGCACCGCTTGTGCCAGCAGCTTTGCCTCAGCAGCACAGGGCACTTAGGCACCAGTCCCCAGCCCAAAAGCAAAACCTGAAAATGAACATTGTATGGACTTTCCAGGAGATAGGAATAGGAGGATTAGGATTAATAGAAATTATTACTCCTTCTATATGCTGTACGCCTTCTGGTATCCATTGCTCCCACCCATTTCAAGGAGAAAAATGCTAAGGCAGTATAATTTTTACTAATGTTCATGATGCAAAACCTCACTGAAAACAGAAACTGATTTAAAACATGAACTCCAAGCAGAATTTCAGCCACCATCTAACACCATTAATATCTTCTGGAACCTCTTGCTGTGAGCCACTAGATGCCAGCTGTGCTCCCAGCAGGCAAAGCCATGTCAGATAACTGCAGTCCTACCCTTCTGTCAGCACCCCACCTTGAATTCCTCATGAAATCTATCGTGTTCTTATTTCACACGGAAAATTCTGACCAGAATTCAGATCAATTAAATATGCAGTCCAAATTTAGAATTCAATTTTATGGAAAGAAATCAGCATTATTACAGGATTCTCTCAAATAACATTACTTCAGATAACTTCAGAAGCCTGAGACTTTACACCTTTACCTATGAGTTCTGAAAGAAAATCTTGTTAATCATAAGTTCTTAAGTATAAGAAAAGCTTTCCTGAATACTCCCAACATGATTTTCCTATTCATTAGAACGGTGTGGTAGGTTAAGATACTGCATTGGAAGTGAAAACTCATCAAATCTTACGAGTTTCAGGTGCCATTTTATTCAAAGAAGTCTCACAACAAAAGCCATCAGCACTGAGTCACCCTTTCTACTATAGAAAAATGGAGTATGTACAAATAAGGCTTTGACTGTGCAATGAAAATATGGAACTAGCAGAGCAATTCTAAAACTGTCTTTCAGTGATACTGAAACTGATGCACATTTGATCACAGGATTTCTGCTGTACTGTCTACATCCATTCTGCCTCTGCCTCCCCTTTTATCAGCACCCTCATTCTCAAGCTGTCACCTCTCCAAACCAGCACTGCAGAAAAGTTAAAAAAACTACTGAGGTCAACAATCTTGACAGGGGAAAATTCCACTGTGAAGGGCAAGTTCTGAACAGATGGGTGTTTTCCTCATCAAGGACTCTGTTCGTCACAGCCAACAAAACAAACGGAAAGAGGAGACTGTGTGAACTGTCCCGCTTTACCCAGAGATGCTGTCCAGAATCTGCACTTGCACATTAGTCCAATATGTTCATTATTTCACTAATTTGTCTCGGAAAACTCTCTAGTTTTCCAGTTAACCAAAAGTCCTATAACCATAAAATCCTTTGGGGTATGAATCCTGAACTGTGCCTGCCCAGCATGAGGAGGCTCCAGTGAGGACACACTGCACTGGCAGAATGCACATCAGACTCCAGGTGTGTACACTGAGTGTGCCCAGAAGACTCAGAGCTGCCAAAGTCATCACTTGTCGTCTCCTGACTACCCACTCACAGCTCAGGGAACTTAAAAGGGGATGGAGAGAGAGGATTTAGAGGCTGGATCCATTTGCAACAACCATCACCTGTCCAGACTTGGAACCAGACCAAGTTATGACAAAAAATTCAGGTGTTACAATGTGCTGCCTGACCTTTTAAAGCCCTTATGATTGGTATTAAAAAAAAAACCAAACAAACCTTGTTTCAGAGTTTTGAAATTATTGCATGTTAGTTAGACTGTATTGTCAGAGTTATGAAGGCTTGCCAAAGCACTATGGGAAATAAGTTTAAATTAAAAAAAAAAAAAAAAAACAGACTACAGTTTGGCAGAGTTTCCAAAACATGGAGCTGGTATATTGTGAACAAGTAACATTAATCTGACAGGGCTTTAAATTTGATATAAGGCTAAATAAAGCTGAGGGAAACATGAGTGCAGGATCTTCAAAGGCTGAACAGTCAAGTGAAGTCAAATTAGTACCTGACTAGGCTATAACAGTGAGCAGACGGCTTTTGGAGGGAGCCGTATATTTGAACTCAAGATGACTTTGGTAACATTTGAATTCAGAGAGAAAAAAAATTTAAGCTGCAAATACCATGAATACATGGAATCCCAGAAAGAACTTGAAACTGTGAATATGCTGATAAAAGAAGCAAATCCATGTTCAAAATATGGATGGTTCTGAAAACCAGACAATGAACATTTCAAACACCTACTATGTCTTTCTTAGTAAAATTTTCTAATATACTTTTCTGGAGAATTAGTAGGAAGAAAGACTAATCACCATAGCACAATCAGTGATTATCACCAATTTAAGATGGGAAGCTATCAGACAGGAAGTTTCAAAGATGCCATGCCTCTAATTAGGCATGAAGGACACAGTGCTTCCAATTCCTTCTTCGTTCTTTCTAAATTTTTTTCTAAACTTAATTTCTAAACTTACTCTTTATCTATAAGTACAACTGTATCTCCAGTATCTTCTGTATATTAAACTCTAACCCAATGTTTAGACTACTGAGTAAGCAAGGAAAGCTCTATCTTTTAATGTGTAACTCCCAAAAAATGACCCTTCTGCTGTGGGACAGCAGGAAAACACAGCATTCAGCTCCAACTACAGCATTACCAGGAAGCCACACTGAGAAGACTAACAGCTGCCAGCTCTCTTTTCAGTAAAATTTAAGCCTTTTTGCCTTGCAGAACTGACTGATGTCTTGCTTTCTAAACTGTAATATGGTTATTTTAAAATTACAACATCCTTACAAAAAGGTAATTTTTGTATCATTGTTTTGGGTCTAATGCACAGGCCCAAACACAGATTACCATTTAAAAGCCTGAATCTTAGCATGCAGCACCTGCTCCCAGGGTAAGCTGAGCACTCAAACAGCCATGGAAGCGTGTTAAAGCAGAAGATCCTCTGAAGAAGTAGGGACTTACATTAGCTGCAAGTAAAGTTCATACTATCTCTGCTTCTTCATTAGTGAAACTGGCACCTAATAATTGGTTATATTGTGTCCAAGAACACACTACACAGATATGAAAGCTAGAAGGCTATTTAGGGGAAGAAGGTAATACTTTGGTGCTCTTCATCAGAAAAATAAAAAACCCCTTTTACTAGTATATGTAAAGAATGGAATATTCCCAAAGTTCAAAGCAGAGTGAGTTAAACCCATTTAAACGGTATCAATTAGGTTTTGGTACATCATCATTCAAGACCACCCACAGCTTATTATAAAACTTTGGTGGATAAATTACCCTAGCAAAAGACTGCTTTTCATTTCCTAACAGTAAGAAAGGAAACAAAAAGAATGAGGCCAGATTCCCTCCATATTGCCCTAAGAACATCAGAACCAATGACCTGGATAACACATGCTGAATAGTCTAGGTGCTATATAAAAGGTCTTCACTTGCTCTAGTACCTCACTTCAAAATTTGTCCATTCTGTGCCCCTCAGGGCTATAGCCACTGATTTCCTGCCAGTGAAAAGCAAATTATGTTCACTGCTGCTATGATTGTTTTTCCACCTGACTCTCCCATCTCTTATCAACAACTTCAACTACAGCCTCCATGTCAGAGGACTGGTGCTGAATCTGACAAACAAGGGAAAATTATTCCCTGAGGGACCATTATTCTTATGTCTGCTGCACTGCAGTGACCGGGATATTGTGTTGATTTTTCTGATTGTATTTAAAATCAAACTGAACAAAAGAAACTTACAGAGGTTTTTACCCAGCCCAGAAAATATGTTCTATGTGAAAACTGGTACAGAAATGTAGCACTTTAGAATAGTAGAATTTATCCTGTTTACTTTTAACCTTCAACGGCCAACTGATCTGCTCTCAACCCACACAATAAGTGGCTGAAATTGCCAGTGCCTGTTGGAATCTCAGCTTACTGGAGTTCAGGAGGTTCTGAAACATTTACAGCAGTAATTCTGGATTTAAGGTAGCTACCTTGCTTAACATTTTATAAAAAACATGCTGGCTACATTTTTTCCATTTTTGATGTGGATCAGGACCAACAGACATCCAAAGTATTCATTCTGTGCTATGGGAGCATTCATTAGGGAAAACTGTTTTAACTTAAATTAGTCTCAAGAGTGTTAACAGTGCAATAATTAGAAGACACTATAAATTGAAACAGTACAGTAACCTTTGTTTCAAACCTAATTCACAAGCAGTGCCAGTAAACTCAAACAGAACCATTCTGTTTCAGATTTCATGTAACTGGCAATATTTCCCTATGCCTTAAAGGTTTCCATACTTTAAAGGTTATTAGTTTTTAGTCAACTTTATAAGGGTAAGTCAACATTTGTCATGGCAGGAAGCCCAACAATATTATTTCTGTTAGTCTGCTACTAGTTAAATTGGCCTCAGATTAAACAGTTCTAATAAATGCCCCCAAAACTTGGAGTTTAATAAAAACCCCACCACATTCAAGCTCTGTTCCACAGGATGTTGTCAGTATTTAACCTTCAGCAGGATAAAAAACAAAACAAAAAAGGTTAAAATAGAAAAAACAACCTATATTACAACAGTCCTTAACATAGCAAACACTTCAACCTAAAAATAAATTAAACCAAGCATCTCAAGCTTAATGTACCTTCAGAGCAGAGCTAGTCTAAAACCCGAACAACATTCTCAATTGATTTTGGCGCTAAAAAGAGTGGGTTTTTATACTGAGACAGCAGAGAATTTGCCTTTGCTTCATAGTATCTTAGAATGATTCTGGTTGGAAAATTATAGAACATTGCTTCTTCTAGCACTGAGGTGTATGGTCAAGAAAAACAAAATAGTTGACTGTAAAGCAGCTCTAAGTATAGTTCAGTGTTGTACTAAGGTAACTAAATCATACAGGTAAGTCCATACTAAAACATGGGAGAGGCATTCCACTACTAAAACTGCTAGCATCTCAAGAAGAATTTATTAAGCAACTTTATCAAATTGACACAAAGGCAACTAGATCATACAATCAAGTGAGTGCATTGGTGACACAATTGTCCTTGAAATCCATAAGGTCTCATGCACCTGCACTCCCTGATGGTAGCAAGAAGAGGTTTGTTATTCCTCCTCTGTCAGTCCGTCAAAACCAGCAAGCAAACAAATGAAAAATCCAGAGACATTTTGTTTTAATCACAGCATTACAAAGAAGAGAACCTGAATGATAGCTGGGATACAGTGAAGAGCCATTTAGGGAAGCGGTGAAATATTCCTGGTCAAAGACCACAGTGAAGTTTGCATTATGTTATCCCACCATGTGTTAATCAAAGATTGCCTCCTGGGTGTACACAGGCTGCCCTCGTTGGTTACCATCCTTAGGACCTCAGATTTAATTTGCCATAGGCAGGACAAAACCACTTGAGTGTCAGCAGCATAAGGACAAGTTGCATCCAGCAATCTTGACTGATCATTCATTTGCAATATCCAGAAATCAATGCATCTATCAGGACTTTGGAAATGATGGCAAATTAACAGAAGAACCTCACACTGAGGTGAATTAACACAAGCAACAGAAACCCTGAAAAATCCAGACAACTAATGTAGAGTTCATTAAATTCTGCATTTCCTCTCATTAGAAGCTGATGAGAGGCAACCTAAGAAAGACCTTTTCCATTCTGGAACCAACTGGATATTAACTTGGACTGCCAATTAACCAGCAGATATCATACAGTGATTTACTGAATGGAAAAATAAAGACAAGCTGTTTGTTTCACACTGCCATTAAGCAAAACAGACCAGCAATTCCAAGTGCAGGGTTTTGACACGTTTCCAGCTACACTGCACAGGAACTTACCTGAAATATGTCAAAACTGCAACTTGCTAATATTTCATTAAAATGAAATACATACATTTAGGAAGATCAAAGAAAATTCATGACTTGGAGTTTATCTCATAATCTTCTGGCCCCTCTCCCTCTGGCTCCATGACTGGTTCTCCTCTTAATGATGTGCCACGGCCTAGAGGCCATGGGTTCCCCTTCACATTCCCTGCCTGCGCTCCCCATGCCAAATAAACACTGCCCTGAGCACCAGGCAGCCCAGAGCTCCTTCACAGTGGCGGTGGGAGGATGGCAGGAGACAACAAAAGACAGGCTGCAAACAGCCTTGACTCCGAGGTCTAAGATTATGCACTGGAAGGGCTATAAGCAGACATACAGCATACTGGAGATGCAAAGGAATTCTATGCCTCTGTTGTAGTTTTTGGAGCCTAAATCCGGGTACTCTGTTGGATCCTGTATGGCAGAATAGGACATCCTTACTCTGAGGAATTCGGGAGTTCATTCCCATGATTTCGCATTCAAACCTTTAAACCTCAGTGTGTGGCTGTGAATGCTCATTCTCACCTGCTGCTCGCCCAGTCTGGGTGTTGGTCTTAGAAGGGGTTATAAGGGAGTCACTTTAACCAATGAAACACGGGAAGTGGTGTTTCTCATCGGGAAAGGTGTGGGGCTTTTGTAACATAGAGTAAGTAAGTTTCAAATTTTACTAATTGTTTCTATTTTTGAATTATAAAAAAGTTGGGAAAAACCCACCACCTCTGTACTGTTTACGCCTAGAATTGTGCTACAAGATTTTGTGTGGGGCATGTAATGATGAAAGTAAAGACCTCATAGTGTTTGCCATACTAACTCAGGTACTGCAGTGTTTTGCTGCCCTTAAAGTGCACTTAAAAAGAACTATGATAACTGGACTTGAACTAGAACGATAGCTTTTTATCAGAATCCCGAATTTAGTGTTTACATATATTTTGGAAATTTCATTTGTCATTGTTTTGTGTCTGCACAACTTTCTATAGAGTTTATGCCAAGGGAACTGGTATAGCTTAAAGAAAGAGCCGGAAGAAGAAAACCTCAGTTCTCTTTTCTGGCACTGACTTGTTCCTCAAAACATCTATATAGCAAAAAATCTGTTCTAATCCAAACATACCAACATTTATGCACAATTTGAGTTATTAAAAAAAATCAACCAACTTCACATGTTAATAACTAGAATGAAACTCGCATTTGCAAAGGCAGAAACAGACACCGGAGAGCTCTGCTACAGTAACACGCAACTGTGGTAGAAGGCGCCCAACAGCTTTAATTCCCCTTGTAAATACTAAAAGCTGAAAGAATAGCTTAATGTTAGAGCTTAAGGATTTTTCCAACACACACATTCCAAAGAAACAGGCTGCATACACCAACCCTTATAATACCTTTCCCAAAGAGTAGCTTTTATTTCTGCTTTCTTAATTAATTTTTTTGAGTAGTGGGTGGTCTTACCCTCCTAAGATAGGATGTTTAAAAGTTTCTTTTTCAGAACACTGAAATACCATCCTATTCTCAGAAAACAGCTCGAAAGCATAAGTGTGCATTTTCTTTTTTGTATAAAACACAAGCTGTTTGCATGAAATAATTTTGATTTATCACATCTGCTACTTGATAATTCCTCATCCTCTCAGCTTTCATTGAGTCTTTTTCTTTGGAATTTGATTATAATCAAGCTGCTCTTCCTAACTGTAACAGAGCAACACTCCAACTCTTCAGATCTGACAATTCTATTAATTCACAAAAAAATCCTTTGTGCAGTAAAGGCTAAAACCATGTTTCTTTAATATTATCGTTAATATAATGAGTACCCTTGAGAAAAGCATTTAGTACCTAACACCTTGTGTTTTCCATAGACGCATTCACACACACATTCAGGGTGTTACTTTTCAAAAACACAAAGCTGAAAATGATTCCACTTCCCTTAACCTCAATAATTAGGTTTCTCTATATAAAAATACACTGAAAAGCAAGAGTGCACATCATCTGTTCTTAGCTTAAGTATCATGATTAAATAAGGTCACCAGGCTTATGTTACTTTACTTCAGACCTATTCAAGTGGGGAGGTAATTAATCTTTGATGGAGATGTATTAAATGAACCCAACTTAAGCTGTCTTCAAGTTACTCAGCAAACAAAATTAATAAACTATAAATTTAATAAAAACTTTCAGATAAATGTTCTTCCTTCCTCCAGAACAGTCAGAATCCTTAATGACAGTGGTTTTTTTCCTGAACACAAACCAACATTAACCTAAAGTATCAGATATTCAAGTTTTTTTATGAACATTGCTGAATTTGAGTTAGTGAATAAGATTTTTAATGTCCCTTAAAAGGCTTCCATGTTTTTTAAGAAATAGAGCAGTCAATCTGCAGGATACAGCACGAATTTCAATTAACTGTACATCAGATTAATTTTTTGCTTATGATGATAAGGAAAAGAGTTAATGTAAATGGTGTCTTGAAATTAATGCTTTAAGACACCATTTTACTGATTGCCTTCCAGTTCCTACATAAGTTTACCGATTTGTAAGTAATGCTTAGACCTGGAATAAAATACAACTAAATCTCTTGAAGCTACTTACAACAGGTCCGTCTCAATCAGCTATTTTAAAGATTAATTCTCCTAAAGCGACAGATGACAAAAATCTAAATTCTGCTTCTTGCTTTATTCCAAAGAAAGGAGAATACCTAAAGAAGGCAGTAAAGGATGCCTAAACAAAACGGGTATCTATACAGCCTGTTCCTAAAGCACTTTACATTCAATAAAGGTCACACAATAAAGAAAAATAAAGTTGCAACTGTGTCAGCAGTACCTCAGTCTCTTTAGCTGGGCTGGTCACCGTCTGCGCTTCCAAGGCGAAATTTGCCCTCTTGGCGGACAGGTAGAAGGGATAATCCTTGGCCACCATGGTGGCGGCAGGAGCGTCGGTCTCGGGGCTCTGTGCGAACAGCGGGCGAGAGGTGGCGGCCGTGCCCGGCCCCCGGCGGCGCTGTGGCTGAGCTGCACCCTGGCCCGCGGCTCGGTGCACATCACCCGAAGCCGCCCCGCCGCCAAAAGCGACAGCGCAGCGCCGGGGCGGGGCGGGCGGGAGAGGCGGAGTCCGAGCCACCCCACACCCTCGGATCCACAGCCCCAGGGCGGAATGAGGGCCTTGGGCCTCGCTATGCGTTCCCCCTTCTCGCTCCGGCAGCATTAACAGCGCACGGACTCAGGAACACATTTACCGTGTGCTTCCCGCAGGATGACTGCGAGAGCGTCCGGCTTTTCTGGCAGCCGAGTGTCCGACAGGAGGGCAGGACTAAGAGCGGTGCCCAGTGGCACAGACCCAAATCCAGACGGGACTGCAGACCTGCACACGGCAGTGGCACCTGCATTCAGTGCGCTGTGCTCCCGCTGATCAGAGCAGGAATCTGCATCGTGTCACGGATGTCATGGTGCCGCAACACAGAGCATTGCTTTTACTCCCTCCCCAGCACGCCTCTTTTTTTTTCTTTTTTTCCCCCCTCCTAATCATATTGCTGCTTTTTTCCTGTCTGGCAAGCTGGAGTTTGTTTCTTGTGTTTTTAAAGTTTCACTTTTGTTGCTGTTGTTCAGCCAACTGTTCCCCTGGCCGCACCAAGCTGAGAAAACACCTCTGCTTAAGGTGTTTCACAAGGCATTTCAATGTCTCTGCAGCCAGGCAAATTCTGTTTGATTGCTACCTTAAAACAAAGGTAGTGAAAACTTCCTGAAAAGAGAGAGGAAGCATTAGGGGCCCTGTTTGTAACACAGGATCAGTCTGACAGAGACAATAATATGGGAGACAAGGAAAAGGAAACTGAGTAGGAAGCTGGATGTGGGAGGAGGGAAGAATATTTTCAGCTACATAGAAGCAGCTAACCAAGAATAACTTCACAGACCTTGAAAAAATTAACTGATTTTAAAGGGAGATAATGTGATGGATGTGGCTTTACAAGCATCTATTTTTCTAAAGGCTGTTAATCAGATAATGATGACTTCAGAATAAGATTAGTCAAATGGCAAATCTAGTCCTCATTTGGACACTTTCCTTTGACTTCACCAATATCCCAAGCATATAATAAGCTCTCACACTTACCCTCCTAAAGTCTTTACAAGAGCAGCTACAATACAACCAGAGATGCTCTCCTGTGTCTGTCATGCACATCTCCATTTTATGGTAGTATGTCCTTAAAACAAAAACCCCACTAGCTTCCCAACCCTGAAATTCCTGCAAAATCACTAGAACAAGTTATCAGTACTTCTAGATGTGCAATGATTCTAGAAGAAAATGTGACATTTGAATATTTGGGTGTTCTGTGCCTCATCTGCATCACAGTATGGCAAGGCAAAGTTGACAGAGGGTTGACAAGAGGCACAGAACAGCTTTCACGCAGATAATGGTTAAGCAGACAGGACAAACAGAAAAGAGAGAGATTAGAGCAGATGTGATAAAGATCTACAAACTACTATTGACAGAGGAAGTGAGGAAGCAAATATGGAATGATTTTTCACTGTATTCAACTACAGGGAAAAAATGGTGCATCAGATTAAACCAGATGGTGTCAGATTCAGAACAAAGAAAAAGAAGCTAATTCTTCATATTATAGACAACTCTTGTATTATACACAGTGGAAGGTATTTGTCACAAGATGCTGTTCCTAAGAAACATTCTCAGACACAAGTTCTTGACTATTGGGGCAATATTTTGAGAAACACCATCTGGTCACCGTCTGCGCTTCTGTTTTGGGCACTTCTCTAAGCATCTACTGCTCACCACCACTGGATATTTGGTGTTAGTTAGATCAATTCTTGCAACTATCATGTTGCTTTCCATATTTTAAAAAAATACTTTAAAACGTCACATTTTATTTGAAGACTACATGCAAGTCTTAGATAAAGATTTCAGAAGCTATGAACAGTTACTGCAGTCACATGATGTACACTCACTTCTGCAAGTCTTCTTCCATGTGATGTTCAGAGGACACGGCTCTAAGCACAACCTGACAACATCGGGCAGTTTCTCCTCACATTTCAAGCACATCAAAATACCACTACATACAAATTGTAAAATACGGTCAAGAACCTCTATACAAACACCACAGCTGCTGTGTAACCATTTAAACCCAAGAAGCCTTGATTTCAAATACCATCTGTATATGTTTGTTTATGAAGGTGTATGTTAAAGCCATTTCAAAAATCAGCTTCACTTAAATCATTTAGCCAAAACACCTTCAGGGCATGTTCTCAAAGTAATCTAATCCTGTAACATGCTTCATGGCATGAACAGCACTTCACACAGGACAAGAGTGTACTGGTTTGGAGATCAAAATAATGAACTTGGGTTTATACACAAAAAAATATGCCAAGAAGGGGATTCTGTCATTTCTCCATTAACCAGGCCAGTGCATTTCACCTTGACTAAGCATTCTTGAGGAACACAAGAAAAAATAGTTCTAAGAGGAATATGATTGTTAATAGGCAGGACCTTCATGTCAATCAGTTTCAGAGCATCTTGTACGTACAAGATAGTTTTCAATGACATGGAAGGTAGGATTCATTAGACTCCATGGACGTTTGTTTGCTCCACCAAAAAAGTGTAAATACAGTTTTAGAAATGAAATTTGGATTCAAAGTTCATTGATGAATGGCACTGAACTTTATAAGTATAATATTACCTGATGGAATAACAAATGCAAGCAAGTCTGAGAGAGCTGAATGTCCATAGAATGCTATGTGCATTTATAAACAATAAATTATGATTACAGTTTAGTCATGGTATTGAATCCTTTCTGAACTGTGTATCAAACACCTGGAGTCCCTTCTGAAAGATCTTATAAGCTTAGTGTGATTTATATTTCATTTCTACATGAATTTAGATTGCACAGTGACTGCCCATCAAGAGTCACTGCATTGTGCATGTGGGCCCAGGCAGAGCCAAACATCAGTTCATAAACTTGTGGCTGAAAGACTCCCTAGAGAACTCCAGTTATACAGCTGGAGAAAAAAAAGTTTCAGTGATTTCACTAACAAAGTTTGTAACTGTGGAAGCAGTGAGTCCACTCTCTCCAAAATTAAACTTAGACTACAAGTCTACATTAAAACTATAAAAATGGTGAATCTGAATTGTAAGGTACTTTCAAAAAATAAACTAGTATTTCAGATAAAATTATGGTAGTGACTAGATTGCAGGGCAGGCCAGTGCATCAGTTTTGCCATTTCTGAAGCATGTTTTTTGTGGGTTAAGTTCAGTGGGGGAGGTTTAGGAGGGTTTTAAAAGATTTATTTAGGCACAGAATTTAGTCAGACAATTACATACCTGTCAGGGAGAAGTAATGAGGTATTTGGTAAGCCTGGAAAGCCCAGCTCAAAGGTGCCTACAACTGCTGACCTGGTTGAGGACTGAAGCTCACTGACAGAGTTGTTCTGTGGTCATGGTGTTCACACCCACACCGTTAGTTCATTTCCTCACAGATTCAAAACTTAACACAGAAGTAACTCTTGCAAAAACATCTGTCAGCACAGCAAAGCCCTATGAGATGTGTTCGGGTTCAAACCTTAAAAAAGCCTTAAATTAATTAGAAATATTGCATACACATTTCAAGGAAAAAAACTCAGAAGTTTGCAGTTCATGGAATATCTCTCATATAATATATGCACCCTTCCTTTCATTTAAATTGAAAGGAGGTAGATTTAGATTAAATACTGGAAAAAAACCTTTTCACTGTGAAGGTGGTAAGACCCTAGCACAGGTTCCTAGGGAAGTGGTGGATGCCCCATCCCTGGAAGTGTACAAGGCCAGGTTGGATGGTCCCCTGGATGTCTATGGAAGGTGCCCCTGCCATGGCAGGGGGTTGGAACAAGATGAGCTTTAAGGTCCCTTCCAAATCAAACCATTCTGCAATTTCATGTATATGGTTTCACAAAACAAACAAACAACACACCAGAAGCCATTGATTAGGAGAGGTACAATTTGGCTAAGAATTTGGCAAAGCTACTATTCCTCCTATTTTGAAATGATCAGTGAAAGTCAGCCAGGCTAATGCTGCACATACACACAATTCTGTACCTACTGAGTATTTCTGAAGCCTCTCTTCAACATGCTCTAATATCTCTCTTTAGGATAATCATTAGGAAGCTTTCCTTTTAGAAAAACAAAGACAAACTAACTACCAACGCCAAAAGCATTTTCAAACAATCCAAAGAGAACTTTTGAAGCAGTCTTTTTAATAAAACTTTAAGAATTTGAATCTGCTCAGAAGATGGAATGCAGAACCACTGACAGTGTTGAGTGAGAGGCCAGAAATCACATAAACTGCTAAAAAAGGAACATTTATCAGGCAGTTACCCAGCTGTTCAAGAAACTGCCATTTCCTCATTGCAAATACAGATTGTTCACATGGTAATGAGTTACAATTTACTAGGTAATAAATACTAGGAAGAGACTGTTTGTGCTGAGAAATTCCAATAAAAATATTAGAGCATAAGTGATTACCATTAAAAATGTGCTCTCAAAAACGACACCTGTAATTTTTCCAGGTAGAGTCTTAATCATGGAAAAATCAGACCAGAAAAATGAAACATCTCTGTGGAATATGTGACATCACAAAATTGAACCCCAAATTCCTATTCTGTCTAGATTTTCCATTTGAAGACCTTTCATGTGATCCTTACTTGTGCCACGTGCAGAGTAAAATAAGGAGGAAGTTATGTTTCCTCACTATTATCGTGGGCTATGCTTTGAGATTTGCAGCCAAGATGCTCTGAACTATCCCCTAACTTTTGTCAATCAGTAGCAGGAGTCTCCCTTGTCCTCCATTATGAATGATGGCTATTTTGAAATACCACCTCTGCCCTGAAGTACACTCATGTCAAAGTTATGGTGAGCCATGATTCTCATGCCAACCATCACAAATGGTACATTATATAAATGCACATCCAGTTGTAAGGCAGGCTGCAGACTTTCAAAATCAGACATTGTTTCTTCATATAAATGTCACTGGTTGAACATTTCTGCACTGGAAGAGACCTTTCAAGTTGTTTTGATTTGTTTTTATTTTGCTAAATTCATGCAACTTTTAATTACCACAGGAAATACTGGATAGTTAAAGGAGGCCTTGTAACAATCACTTACACACTGAGGCAGAGGCAGTCCTTCCATGAGCTTCCCTTGGGAGGACAATATAAACCCATTTTTAAATCCGCCTCAGATTCATATACAAAAATCATTTTGTTGACTGGTCTGCAGCCCAGTGCAAGGGATGGCTGGCCTGGAGACACTGGGAAGGGTTCACACTTCTCCACCCTGCTACCACACCCCACAGTGCACACCACTTGGTGGTCCCTGATGGGGGAATCACAGGGTGTGGTGAGGTTGGCTAAAATGATCCTCCCCGAGTCACACTTATAAACAAAGAAGTTGGTTGAGTTTGTTTGAGTACACTTCCCTGGGGAGAGCAGAAAGGAGGAGGTGGGGAGGACAGTACCGATTTATCCATGTGGATTTTAAGCAGCTGCTCAAATTCTGTAGAAGATGAACTGATCACCCAAAGTGGAGCATCCTTTCCTGAATTTTTTCATTTAAAGGCATTCTAGGGAGCAGAAATTACTGGAAACAGTTGTATGATGTTTAAATGTTGTATGAGATTAAATGTAATTAAAATACTTTTGTTTAAGCTATAGGCAGTGGGGGAGCAGGAATTTCTCTCCAGAGCACTTATGCTGACAGGAAAATTAAGTAACAAATTTCTTTATGAGAAATCATTATCCCTGATACAAAATGTTTAGCATGACAGCACAGTAGCAGCCTATTTTTTGTTTTGATTAAATTTTAATACAGTAACATTTAAATTACATGAGAAACTCTGTAATATTTGTCTTCAGAGTGAATAGTATTTTGTAATTTTTTTGCTGTATATATGCATGTATGTTTTGCTTATATATGTATGTATGCCCAGATAAGAGCAAGAAGAAAATTCTGTTCTATTTGGAAACAACAGGAATTTTCCCTTTCTATAACTCATCTCAAAATACTGGCCAAATGCCACTTGGTTTGTTCTTCCAACCATCCGCTCCAAGTGCAATATGTAAAGCAAAGTTTGGGGGTTCTAGGGTTTATTAGACAAATCACATAACTGGGGGGAGAAAAAAAAATCAAAACCCAAACCAAAGCCTACAAAAAATCCCAAACACAAATAAGCAAACAAAAACCCTAAAAAAACCAACAAAAAAAAAACAACCAAAAAAAAAAAAGCTTTCAGCTACAGAGGTCCTTTTGAAGTCAGAAAAAAGACTAGCAAAAAAGGATGACACTTGGGTCTTTTGAGTTGTCTTTTCCTATTCACCTCTTTACCTTATTATACAAACTTCAAACCTTATTATACATTTCTCTGTGTTCAGTTTGACACAGCTTACTGCGCTGCACTCAGAGCCCCCAGTGCTGACAAAGAATAGGATTTTACAGTATGGTTGAGGTGAACTGACAATTTGCCACTCATAAAAGTATAAACCTCACCTCCCTCTCTACCTAAATTCCTCTTCCTCCCTCTTTTCCTGCTCTTCCACTGACACTGTACTCTGTCTCTGAGTAGTCATTCCCTGTCACCTTATTGCAGCTCTAACATTCATCTCCTTGCACAGATAAGTCAGCAGTCCAAAAAAAACAACAAAAAAAACCCCTTTCTTTTGCCAGATATCTTGTCTGCTGCTGTCATGAGCTGAACAAGTTACTGTGGCATGAGAAAAGTGCCAGAACTCACTGAAGATAAATGGTGAAAAAGCTCTCAGGTACAAATAAGGACAGGGTAAAGGCTGTTTTTTCTCCTCCTAGTAGCTCTAAACTGTTAGCTCAGCTTGTTTCATTAAGTCATACTGTCATCATTTCATTTTTTGGATGAGAGATTTGGATCAGAAGCCTTATTTATTTACTTTTAAAAACAAACCCACCTATTAATTTCCATAACAACTGTGCACTGTTACTCATCTAGTCAGTCATTTTTGCCCATTTGATTATCTTAAAATTAGAACATTTGTGCTTCTTGAATAAACATTTAGAACACAAACCTTGAGATTGATTTCATATTCTCCTGAGCAACAGAATTAAGATTGGAAAAGACCTTTAAGATCATCACACCCAGCTGTTAACCCAGCATGGCCCACACAATACATTAATTGCAAAAGGTATTCAGAAAAATTAGAATTTGCAAATTAAGATCATAGGGTAAAACTAGAAGTTTAGAGGTAATGTGCCTTATGAAAGTCTAACAATTTTAGGAAATTAAATCAGAAGCATGAAAATTACAATTCACGTACCCTTTTCTAGACCTTAGCCAAGGATGTGCCAGCAGTGTTTCTAGACCCAAAGTTAAAAAAATAAAAATTGTTTTACACAGATTACAAGATATCCATGAGAAAGAGTGGTGAAAGTCAAGCAAAACAGTGAGACTAGTAAGTGCTTTACAAACAGAAACAGGAGTCTGATATCTCCACTACAGTTAAGCAGCCTTGAACCTGAGAGGTCTTTTTTTCATACTGCAATACTGACTGACCACCCAGTGCAGAAAACCTCCACATTTGGTCCTGAACAGGGTTTCCTGGATCACTCAATGCCTTACAATCCAGATTGTTACAGTGATTATGCAAATTACAATATTCCACTGTAGTGGTCCATTAATACCTTTAGAAATGTTCAATTCCCGTATGCTGTGACCTACTGTACAAACACATCAGACAAAAATGAGCACAAGAAACTAAATCATCTTTCTGTTACCCACATCCTCCCCCTAAGAGCAGGGAGGAAAACCATGTTATAACTTCAAAAAGAAGTGTCCTTGCAAAACCTGGTAATGCTTCAACAACTGATAGAACTACTCTACTCCCAGTACAAACGCACTGCAGACCTTTATCCTTAAAGAAGATGGTGTGATGTGGTGTGAAGTAACAATGTGCCTAATCTCTAAAAGACAGCTGAAATGGGACATTAACATCTTCAAACAGAAAAAACAACTTACACTAGGACAGACCTTCTTTGTCCATATCCCTTTATCAAGGATTAGGGAATGGAAAAACCATTGCTGGGAATAAAAAAGGTTTCATTTAAAGTTACAAAATAACTGCCTTCCCAAGTGTAAATGTAATGATGTAATCCCATCCCATGTTACAGAAGTTACTATAACAAGTTTTCATTGACACAGAAATGTAAATAAGAAACAGTTTTCCTCAATACTTTCCTGATTTAAGAAAGCCAGCTATAATTTCTGAAGGCTATCTCCTCTTTGGTGAAGTTGGTAACCACAAACTGCTATCTGGCACTGATCAAGTTCATCCTGCTTTTATGTGATCTTCATTTTCAAGTCTGCAACCAGAACACACCACAAGTGTGCTGTTTCCATTCATGTTCAACTATGAATTTTGGACAGGTGACTAATGATCACAGTTAATTTAGTTCCCAAGACAGCAGAGAGAGTAAACAGTTGGAAAAATCTCTCTCCAAGTAATTGCAACCATCATGGAGAAAATATTATTTACTACTTCAAAAGCTAAGAAAACTCAAAACTGCATCTTGGATCTAATAATCTTGAAAACATAGCAATTGACTGAACACAAAAGCAAGATGTTTTAGCAAACACTCTGATTTTATTATATTATTGGGATTGGTGTTAAATTACATGGATATAAAAGACTGTATCTTCAAATCCCTGCAAAAATATGAACTCTTAATAAAGGAGGAGATTTAAATATCACCCATAGCCCTAAAATTACTTTGTTCTAAGAATGCATGTTAAACAGAGAATATAGTAAGGGAACAGAGAAGCCATTAATGCAAGGCACAACTCTCAGAGCTCAAGAACATTAACAGCTGGCATGTTTGTTCTGACCAACATGTAACTTTCAGGAAGGATTCTTCTGATAACATGGGGATGTATAGCAGGATGTATAGCAAGATGCATAGCAGGATGTACAGCAGAAGAAAACCACACAGAAAAAATGAAAAAAAAATCAAGTTGAGACTGAAGGCTGTTATTCTAGACCAGACAGGAACAGGAGGGAACAACCTGAATGGCAGGTTTGTGGGATTTGTGAGAAATAATTTATCTGTCCTTTCAAAAGCCTTTGTAGTTTCTGTTTTATGCACAATAGAAGTCATGAGGGCAATGCAAAGAGGAGCACAGAACAATCAAAGTGATTACCTAGAAAAATGGCAAATAATATACAAAATTAGATACAGGGTATATAGAAAGGCCCTACTTCTCAGATGAGTTTGATGCCATTCAAGACAAAGCAGAAGAATTTTGGAAGAGAAGGCATTGTCACATTAAATGAATCCTTGTATCTGAATTTTATGTGTGGCAATATGCATTCCATAATTGATGGGTAGAACAAATTTAGTGTTGAAGGTTCTGTACCATGAATACCCTACCAGCAACCCACACACAACACCGCCCAGCATAAAATTCCCAGAGACAGTCCTTTTACTTAGTGTGACCTTCAACCCCATACACAAGCAGCAGTTTAAGTAGACATGCAAATGATCCTGAATTTTTTTAAAAAATCCCCAAGGAATCTTATTTCACTCTTCAGCTCTCAAACCATGAGTTTGTGTACAAGTTCTAGGCTAATCCAGAAGAGAATAAGGTTTCATAACACTTCTCAGTAACTAAATTTGATGTAGGAAATGGACCAGCAAGCACGTTAGCAAAGAACAGTTAAACTTATTCTGTAATAAAAAACAGAAAATGAACTTTTAACCAGCTAATTTTGATTGAAGCAACAATATTTTGTCACCTATAAAAGTTTAAAGAGGAAAAGGGAAGTAAAATGTGCAACAGGAGTAAAGCTTATGTTTTTCCAAGCTGCAGAATATAGGACCTTCCTTTTCATTTTGATTAATAATTATCCATTAGAAACATGATAACATTTCACTGCTCATATACTTATCTTATTCTGGTTATGATAGTTAAATAATGAAAAGTATAAACCAAATAGCAAACAAGTGGGACAAAAAAGTGAGCAAAATGCTGGCATGTGAACACATTTCCATAAAGCAGAAGGAAAATGTTAATCCTTGTGTTGTACTTCAAATACATTGTCACACATGGTACAGGTGTTCTCAGTGTGCTCTGCCAGCTCCCCTTGAATTCACTACTCCATTCCTCCCTAAAACAAAACAGGAACCCAGGAAGAGAGCACAAGACTGGGTATTCAAGACTACCTAAGGGAGTTGCAATGATAATCCACAAAGAAAATGGTTAAGTCCTATGAAATGTCCAACCATCACACTGATAAATCCAAACTGAAAGGCTGAAAGGACAGCTTCATAAAAGCATAGCTGTACAATAAAGATTGGAATGCACCTCATACCTGCAGTAGAAACATAGGTATGTTATTACATACTGTTCTCTGTAATTTGGTGGGTTTGTTTTTGTACAAACACTTAGAGACTACTTGTTTCTGTTCCTAATTGCTTCCTCTAGATCTGGTATTTTTATTAAAATAAAGGATATCTATCCAAATGATTGCAGTTTTGCCACAATAAGAATCCATCTATTTTGTTAGCTCAGGAAGTGCCATTTGTTTCAGTACGTGCTATCTAACAGCAGATGTGCATTAAAATGTGTCATTGCAGGATATATTAACCACAACACATGAATAAGCCAAACAGCTGAAATAAGAAGCTACAAAGACCTTTTTGAACATGAGCAGCCTCCCTGATCTCTATGAAACTAAATCACCAACCTGATATTACTTGCACATATGGGAAAGAAACAATAACTGGGCAACAGATCTTATGGAAGGCAGTCTAATGCTTTGCGCTTGTTTTACAATTGTTACCCTAGTAACAGAATTGAATGGCACTCAATACCCACCCCCACCTCACCCACCCCCAGTACTCACCAGTGAAAATATGCAAGAATACTAAAGAAATATTTCAGAGATAACACTTTGACCACAGTTTTTAGGATTCTTACATGATCATTTTGTTAAATATTTTTTCCATATGTGAATGAATTTCAATACCTAAGACTACAGTTTCTTTCCTACTGTATTCAGTTTTTATAGGGTGAGGATTATATCTTGTTTGTAAAACTGGCTGGAAGTTTCTAATGGTTCTTTTCAGGAAGCATGCATCTGTTTTCCAAACCTGTTCCTTCCTGAACTTACTAAAGTTGGCCCCAAAAAAGTATCAGGAAACAACCGGAGGATGAGGGGGATGGGGAAAAAACTTCAAAGACACCTTGTCTTAATTAAATCTCAAAGTGTTACTTCTTCCTGTTGAACTGAGTCACAAGGGCTTAAGCTGTCACACCTGACAGGGGGAGGGAAGGTGTCAGCACAGAGAAGAAGTTTGTATTTCAGTAGCCTCCTGTAATTGGCAGCCTGGAATTAATGAAATGGAACCAGCACACACTTGAATGCAGCACACAATTAAGCACGGCAAGCAGTATCGAAAAACACTGCTGCTTGCTTTAGTACTCATTTATTACTAAAAAACATGGAGAGGCAAAATAGGAAAGGCAAATGCCAATTAACAAAGACACCAGGGTGCCTCTGGCAGTCATCAGTAGCATCTGGGTCTCAGTCTGCTGCTAAGCTATTACCTGAACAAGCAGGTACAGTGAGAACAGTTATCTCACCTAATGAACAACAGCCTTTGCCATTTTTAGTCTTTTTTGTCTCTGAATTATTTTAAATACTCTGTCTAAAGCCATATTATTTATATGATTGTTCCAAGAAGTCTCAGTACACTGTATCAGCATTTCAACTACTAATTCAGCTGGAAAGCAAGGGTCAGGAATGCGTCAACTCCATGGATTCATCGACTCATGACAGGAATGTCATTTCTGTACTCTTTCCTCTTGATCAGCTCTTAGTGCTCAGCACAAACTACCTTTCCACAGGTGAGGCCAGATATTTAACTTCTGTATTTTAAAGAACAATCTTTGGAGGGTTATAGAGAAAAAAAAAAGCCAACCTGTTATTTTTGGAGCATATTCTTCCATTTATTTTTTATTGTTAAGTAACAGCAGATCTTACATGCATATTTTTAGTACTGGGTTCTGCTTTAGCTGCCCTGACAGAGTATTTGCAAAGCAACAGGTGATTCCTTCACAAATGATGTGCCTAAACTAATCAGCATAAACGGCTTTTGCAAATTTACAGCTACATTACATAAATACCTACCAGAATCTACGAGTGCCAGTGACTGCCCCTCACAGGGGACCTTGCACCCATTTGCAGCTTCACAGAACTGCTGTTGATTCAGTTTTACTATACATAAGCATCAGTTCAAGTAGTTATTAATTCTATAAAGGAGAAAGAAGTCATTCAAGAAACCCTGAAGTTTTCAGGTGATGCCATTCCAAACTCACAAGTGCAAGCTTGGCTGGCTCAGACTGTTTCCATATCAGGAAATGACAGTAATCTGAGAACAATAAAGGGTTCCTTCATTAGTTGTTGCAATCCCCAGGCTTAAGATCTACTTTTTACATATAGAAGCTTCCACATGGAAGAACTATAACATTTTAGCTTCTCTGATGATCCTTTAACAGACAAAAGATGTTAATGTTGCCACTAACAATTTCCTTTTCCATTTCCTTTTTCTTTACCCAATGGGAAATTTCAACTTTTTTTTTTTTTTTAGTTACTTCTAAGAAGTGGAAAGTGATGCAAAGCAAAATTAAATCTGTCATAGCTTCATTACTAGTGTAGTTGTACCTACATACACTATAGCAACTGTTTCATAAAGGCTTTATCAACTCTCCCTTTCCCACTTGCATATAGGTTTACCTTTTGGAAAGGCCTCACATGTCAGATTACAAGAAAAAACCTGAATACTGCTGAATGCACCAATTCTTTGCTTCTTAAACTAAGGCTAAAAGGAAACTAGAAGATGAGAGCTTTACCAGTAAATCCATTCAGCACTTGTATATTTACAACTTTTTTGTCTGTTTAATGTTAAGAATTACTTTATAAGGTGTCCTAATCTGTATGTCTCACTAGTAAAGGGGTTCTTAGCCTACTTAAGTGAACACCACAAAGAGGAAGTTATTTTTAAAGAGCGCTAAGTGACAAATGTGAGAAAATACATCCAGCAAGAGATACACTGTTGCTTAACTAATGGATGAAAAAATATTAATATGCTGACATGATGTATGTTTTTTGCTAATGTAAATAAAAACCATTAAAAGATGACAACAGTAAGAATCAGAGTATAGCTTTATTATTGCTGCTAAGAAATTACTTTGGAAACAAGGTATCTCATTTGCTGGAAGGAAACATTGATTCATATCATGTCATATCATATCCCCAGACACAAAAGAAAAAGTCTCCCTGCCAGGTTGCCACAGGAAAAACTATTTTTCCTGAAGCAAACTATCTTAACTTCCTGAGGAGTTAGGCACCTAATCCTACCCATGACCCAAGATTCCATTTAGAAAAATCACTGAATTTAAAAATACAAGGTAGAGGAATAATCAATGACAATGGTAACAAAGGGGAAACAAATATTAGCTCTCTCTGACCAGGTAGTGTATTTTGGAACTTCTGTAAATGACATTTTTAAAGCCTGTCTGCAGAATAGTTCAAGTGAGAATTTGATACAGGTGCTGGCTAGAAAGTATTCTGGCAGAGATTGGTACAGTTAGCTGTGCTCTGAGGGCTCTTATCATTTTGGGTTTTCTTTTTTTTCTTCCTTCTTACTATATGACAGAAGACCATTGAATTGACTTCATGCAGTAAACTGATATTAACAAATTTGTACTGAAGTACTTCCTGGCACTGCTTTCACTGCATCTATGCATACTACATCAAAAGACTGTCTCAACCACAGCAAGAACTGAAATTCTGCAACCAGACCAAGCTCAATTACATCATAATGAATACAAGAATATAAGTTTCCATTTCAGTAACATTTCCACATTCCTTTGGGTTTGATGAATAAATTTTTTTATTACCACTACGGAAAAACAGGCTCATCAGCATTTTATAAGCAACAAAACCAAGCCAGAGAATAGCTGATACATGAAGTTCATGAGGAATGTTTTGTAATCACAAACAGAATTGACTTCAGGCAACGTCAAACCCAGCCCTCCACATCACTTCCTTGGCCAGTTCCAAACAGGTATGGTCAGGAAGTTCATTATCATAAGTGTTTAAAACTTCACGTGAGCAGAAAAGGGCATAAAAAGCTGCTTATTCAGACACGAGATTCTAGTCTAAAAGCAAAAATGTCTTCAAACATCAAAGCACTCAAACTGCTTGAATTCAGAGCATATTTCACACAGAGTGCAGGAAGTCACTGTGCTATTCTAAGTGATGATACAAAGGAAAAAGCCACAAAAGAAGCACAGCTAACATGCTGTAAGCAAGAAACACCAGAATATAAAACAAGAAATCTCCCCAAAATAACATAATGTAAACAATATATTCCAATACTACAGTGCTCGGACAGCTCTCAGCTTCACACCTTGAAGTTGACTCATTTGTCTTAATTAAGAAGCAACCATGGAGCTTTCATAAAAGAGGTGAGAAACTACTAGCTACTCTGTACTGCCTATAAATACTTTCAGAACTTTAATTAATGGTTAATTAGTAAATAGTATAACAAACACTTGTGTAGACTCTCTAAGAATGCTTTTGCTCTCATGACAAACCCAGGTCACACAGTTTGCCCATTCCAAACTCTCATCCCGTTCACATCCCCGACCACCTCTGGATCCAACAACAGATATAAATTAGATTAAAAATACCTGATTTAGAAGATGAAAGATCTTACACAAAGATACCTATAAGCAATAAATAAGATCATATGCCTATTCAAACTTGCAACTTGTTTTTGTTAATGCTTTCATGCAATCTGGGTTCCTATTCCTTAGATGAAATGAAGTGTTTCTGGAAGAAATTCCATTAATTTCACAGGAAAAAGATATTTACTGCCAGTTTCTCCCCCTCCATCTAAGGGCTTACATTTGTTTTGTTCATTATTGAAGTTCTGGAAGTGTACAACTATTTTCATTTACTTTGAAAGGTCTTCACTAACCTTTGCAGAAGAATAACTGCTATGACAAGAACACAAAAGACCGAGCTTATCTATTTAAGCCTCAACTATCCTACCTTGCCACTGCCTGTCTCATAATTCAAAGCTACAACAAAGCCAGTGAAATTTCTTGAAAGATGGAAGATTCATTAAAGGCCAAATAAGACATAGCCATTTTTTACATTTCATTGAAGAACTCACCTCAAACACTGAAAAGCAAAACCACAGAATGAGAACTTTGGCCTTTAAGAGGTGAATGGTAATTCTAGCAGTGCTCTGGACACTCTCTGAAATTACCAGGCTCCCTACAAAGCCACCAGCTACACCAGCAGGAACACATTCTTGTGTTATGTAAAATAAATTATTTAAAGCTTTAATAATCAGGATCTTATCCACAAAATTGTAAAACTAAACCATCATGTTCTGAACACAAGGATGACAAATTTACATTTATTTACAAACATGACTCAGTACAGTAAGGTAACTTGGAAGGGAAAAATCTCAAATTATAAATTTTAAGAGGAAATATACAAAGATTTATTAAGTGTTTTTAACCAACATATTAAAGAAAAGCCAGAGTGGAGTTTTGCTGTCTTCTGAATTACATTTTTAGAAAATCAAATCAAAAGTCAATTACATTCTCACAGTGAGTTAAAACTGAGTAGAAACATTAAGCACACAGCAACAAATAGTTAAATGTATTAAGTTACCTACAGTCCAAAGTTTGGAAATTAAATGCTTCAACACCTTTGACAATTCTATGCAGATCAATGAATTCATCACTACCTGATCATCTTTAAAAAAACCTGGCTTAAAATTCCAAGTGATGCAAAAGAATACCTCTGGCAGGTAAACTGCCTGCATTCCAGGAAGCTTTAAAAAGATGGTGGTTTGGTTTCCAATTCTATCAAATGTTCATTAAAGAAGCCAGATTACTGAGATTAAGTGGATGCCTCCTCCATGAACGAATTAAGCTCTTAGAGGCAAACAAAGCACAAAGGGCAACCTCTACCACAAGTACAAAGCAAATATAAACAGTTCAAATAATGTATTTTACTACTATAAAAATAGTAGATGAAAGTCTGAACATTTCCCAAGAAAAAGTCAAATCCTTTCCATATTGGTTTATTTGAGAACAGTGGTAAAAAATATCAGCTAGATTGTTACAAACATGGCCTTAAGAATTATCAGACCAATAAAAAATAGACCTTTTAATCCAACTAATGGCTGATTTAGCAGATAAGACAGAAGAGAGTATAGCGGAAGTAAATGAAAAATCCTCTAATATAGTAGCAGATTTATATTTTGTCCTGCAAATGCAGAAATACATGAATGAACCTTGCAGGTTTACAGCAATTTTTTTTAATTTTTTGCTGACTAATTTTTGTAGTCATGTAAAAGAAGTTCAAATAAATGTAAATATCTCATAAGTTATCACTAGAGATATTCTGTCTTCATCCAGGTGAGATGACTTTACAGAATGCCCTTCTGTAAGTTAGTGGGTATACCTTAACCCCCAAGAGTATTACTTTGCAAGTTTTAATTCTCTTTTTTCTGCAGTTTTGTTTCATCAGCAGAAGTAACATGCTAATATTCTATTGATAAACACACTCGTAATACATTTGTAAAAAATAGCATATTATGTCTTTTTGTAAAATATTCTTAGAGCATTTAGAAACACTTGTTAAACCTTCTGTTTGCTGGGGGCTTTCCCCTCCTGGTTGCTTTCCACACCATGGAAGGGGGACAGGGTGCAGGAGCATAACAGAGCCAGCAGCTGTAAGCAGATACCCTTCAGCTGTCCTGATTACAGATTTACAGTGATAACAGAATGATAGAAAAAACAGTAATTTTTTTTCCTAAGAGATTAAGAGGACCTAAAGGCTACTAAATTAATTGAAAAATCATTACTATGCAGAGATAATTTTCTAAGATTAGTGTGACATTACCACAGCATTCTAAGATTACGCCAGAGAAAAGTATGAACCTTTTACAACAAATCATGTTACACTTCTTTGTTATAAGATTCACCTGCTTATGTTTCCCTACACTGTTCTGCACTGGAGCGGCCTTGACTGACAGCCTGCATTGGGATGTACCCTTCCAACTGCAGTCACAGCATTGGCAGTACAGAACACTCCTCCAGGAATTTCTGCACTTGGGTCTCAAAGCAGGTTAGGAAAACAAACACACATTTATTGCATTTTTCAGATGAGGATCTGATTAAGAGAGAAGTCCAGTGATCCACTGAAGGGTACACAGAAAACTAAATGCTTGTGAGGGAATAAAAAACAAGCCAAATAGACCATGTAATCACAAATATCTGAGTGAAACTTAAATCTTATTTAAAAAAAAAATACTTTCACCCACTAAAATTAAGAAGTACCTACTAGAAAAAATTTAACAGTAATCTTGTCTTTTTTTTCCTTGTTGCTAAGCTCTTGCTGAAGAAGTTATTTGATAATGATTTTCCTGCTAAGATGCAGCTTGCTTTAAAAAACACAAAGCCTAGTGTAAAAGGTTTCTTCAAAAGATAAGAGGCAGATATTATCTATTATTTAATGAAAATCAATTCAATATATTGGTTAAATTACTTTAAATTAGCTGAAACAAAAATACCTCCTCTGATCTGCCTAAGGAAAAGGCATCATCTGAAAGAACTTGTTATCTGTAGGTCCTGGCTACAGTAAAATGTACAGTATAGGATCCCCTGCCCCTGCTTGTTCAGGGGATTTTATACTGACCTGAATGTTCACATGTGGTGTAAGACAGTGCCTTAAACTGGTTTGTGACTAGGAAATTTTGTTAACAATTAACAGAGAAGCTCTAGGCTGTGTTGCCTGCAGGAGTAGTAGAGGCTTCTAAAAAAGACCATGCAAAACTATCTGTAATGAATGCTTTCATTATCATTTAATTCAACCACCAGGAGATGGATGGGACAATGCCCTCACAAGGCCTGTCCTAATGCTATGATGTACGTCTTGGGTTATGGAACCAAAAATGCATATTCTATTTCATCTGTTGAAAGCAGATGAGGAGATGCTTTTCTTTATCTCTTGTAACTGCAGGGGGGAGGGGAGCAGATGCCTTCTGATAATGGTCCAGCTGTTAAAACCAGGTGGGGGCAGTGTTTTTTTGTCTTTTACCACACATCCTCCCTCCAGGGATATCTTCTGCTAATGGGCCATTAAGGCTCACCAAACAAGACACATTACACCATCCCATTGTGAGATGCTCCACTCAGTGGGGGAGGAGCATTCCTACCTAGATAAAACTGAGACTCAGGAACACCAGGCATCTGGTTCTCCACTGGCTTCCCGAAGGAAGACTGGACCCATCTTGCCATCACTGGACTTTCTACAGGATCATCTCCACTCCACAGAAATGCATCTGTTACTCCAGGAGGATTTATTTGGACTACTTCCAACACCCTGACCAACAGGGTGTCAGGTCATATCCCTGACTCTGTCAGGGTTCTCTAGGGTTGTTTGTTTTACTTGGGTTTTTGTACTACTACATTTGTATTTATTAATATTCCTAGTACAGAACTGTTATTCCTATTCCTATATCTTTGCCTGAAGGCCCCTAATTGCAAAATAATAATAATTCGGAGGGAGGGGGTTTACGTTCTCCATTCCAAGGGGAGCTCCAACTTCCACTAGCAGATACCTGTCTTTCTAAACCAAGACATGTACAGAGGCATCCTGGTGTATTTATGTACAAACTTAATTTCCGCTATGGTTGGTCACTTCTAGAGGCACAGCAAAAATGCAGCTGGCACTGCAGAAATTTATGGACTTTAACTATACAGCTATGCTAATTCAATTAAATCCTGACTTGGCTTCCACTCGAGACTTCAGTAGGCACTGGACTATGTCAAACACTCCCATGGATATTATTTGAGGACAAATGGGTCATCCTTTCCCTCTTCCATAGAATAAATTTAGATAGACTGCTTCAGTCAAAAGTTTAACATAACCTGAAAAACCTCAACTCTTTGGCTCCAGGCCACAAACAGCACATTGCTTACCTGGTTCCTTCATTTTTCTTATGAATTATGTCAGCACAGTCCATATTATAAATTCAATAGAAAATACAGTTACCAATAATGATGTATAAAACTTAATTTTAGAAAATGTATGGCATTATACAATGTTTATCTCTATAAAACTAACATTGGGTTTTATTTTGACCTCTAAATAAACCAAATTACAGTAACTCATTACTTGATTCAATTTCATTATGTAAGCCTCCTCTGCAAATCTTCATCAAACCAACCACCACATGCATTGCTTAATAGATATCCAACATCATAGATGCCAATAACATCTGGCTAATTTCAGTTCACAAATGCTCCCCATATGCCATGTGGAAAAGAAACAAATGTCAAGCCTGTTTCTGTAACCCAAAAGTAATTTAAACTGAATTCAAACTTCAATTGCCAGTTTTTTGTTATGGTAGAATATCATAAATTGCACTGATAGTACTATACAAAGCAATTCTTTGAAATAGAACACAAACCTACGTACACTACTTTTGACTGAATCAGAAACATAAACAGTGTTACATGCAAATATCGTAAGAATTATAAAACTTTCATACTTTGAAGATAACTTTATCTTTCATCTCATGTATTTCTCACTGAGGTGTGCTGCTGTTGAGAGCTAAGTCCACAGACTGAGTGGATGTTTTTGATGAAACCTTTTGGATGTGGAGGCAAAACCTTAGCTCCTTTTCTTCTCTTTGGTCAGTACTGCCAAGTGGAGAAAAAAATTGGCATCTCACCAAAACAGACCTCATGTGAGAATTGGTAGAACCTGTTTCCAGATTTGTATCAGAAGTCTCCCACAGTTCCCAAGACTTTATCATCTAAGCTTTGATCAGCTAAACCCCACGGCCAAAGTATAAGGAATAGCTTTGCAGTGTCTGAAAACCATCAGATTTGGGGTTTTATCACATCTTTCTTGCTCCACAGTTATACAAATTTCAGTTTCAGTTTCCTGAGCATGCCTCATCAGGAAAAAAAAATTTGAAGAAAAATAATTTTCTAGAAACCAACAAGTTCCCCAACAAAACTTCCCCAACAAAACTATTTTGTGGCTTTACTCCCCCTCAGAGACTGCAGAATGCCAAGAATTGTATAAATAAAGAACCTCAAAGCAAAGGAAACACCATATACAACAAATTGATAATGTTGTATCAAATAATGCCTTGCACGTGGATTTAAATAGGAGCAGACAAATAGATGCCAGCAAGTCACACTAACATACTATTATAGTTTGAGCATTAAAACAAAAGTTAGCTTTAACATCATACTCCATTTAAGGTATCTACAGACCAGCTTTAATTTCTAGAAACCAGGTGAATACATACAAGAGATGCATTTTCTTATTCAGTTCCCAAGTATGTTTCAAGAAAGTTTGGTGTATGTTTCCAAAGGTTTGGCATATTTGTACAGGCAGATTTGCACTGAATATGTCTAAGTTCATCATGCATTTGCTGTCCTCACCAAAATAATCCATGAGATTTACAGGAATTAGCCAAAGAGAAGTTGTTCACATAAATAAAGAATAATTGTATACTAAACAGCAACTCTGATATCATACCAGAATGCAGAGGGGGAAAATACACAACCTGACCAGCAATTTACACGTTTTTCCAACAGAGCACCTGTAGGCCTTATCTGATGAGAAACAGCAAGAGAATAACAAAACAGAGTCTTAAGATACAGAACATTACTCCAAATAATGCCAGCAGCAGACAGGATGTAGGCTATGACAATCATATGAGGGATTAATAATGGATTAAGAACAGTCACTGTATAATGAAGACTGAGCAGTGACCACCCTGCTGCATAGCAATATTCAAAGGTCATGAATAATTCAAACATATTGTATACATCTTACTGGGCAAGCTGAAGACCTTTTATACTATGAACATGCAACAGACCACAGTTTATAGAAATAAAAGACCTAGATACAATATATATTTTAATTATCTTGACTCTGATAAACTAATGTGGAATTAATCCTATCTAAGCTTATAAAGCTAGTTTGCCATACCTTAGCAATCCAATATAATTGAATTTATAATTAAGTTTAATTAGGTCAAATAATGTTTCAGCTATATTGACCATAAAATACATAATAAATTATCACTTTGCACTAAAAGCAATCAAAATTAATGAACTCGGGTCTAGTGTATGCAAATGTAGTTTAAGTCTGGGTACCTTTTTGTTTGTATTTTATACTGGGACATATTTTATTAACTTGCAAGTAGACAGATGAGCAGTAAGACATTTTCAGCTCACTCAATAGTAAGTGACTATTTGGCAGAGCTTAATTTTCAGTAATGATAACTGTTCTATATAACAAAAATAAATAGCTCTTCTGAATTTTTACCTTCTTTATGAAACTTTTTTACATGTCTAGTTCATATGTCTTTGTTGTATGTTCCTTCCTTCTGCTGTATAACAACAGCAACTTCCACGAGCTTACAACAAATCTGCATACAAGCAGTTGCAGAGGAGAACTGCACACCATTGCCCCGATTCTTTTTCTGGATGGAATTTTGCTTAAGTACATTTTTATTCTGAAAAGTCCAAGTTTTGTATTAGGTTTTACCAGTTTTTTGTTCTGGATATCTCCTGAGTTACTTTTGATTTTATAGTGTTCAGACATATGAGGCACATGTATCACCATGCAGTTACTTCTCTTACAATAGCAATTAAAAATGCATTGCTGTCAAGTACCTTGCTGAGTGCTCTGTGCAATAATCTCCAGATAACAGTGATCCAGATAACCACCACTTTGCTCAGTGTGATGTATTAACTGTATTTAATAGCTATGGAACAAAGATAAGAACCAACTGTCTGTACCTGAGTAAGGAACACAACCCTCCAGTGCCGCACCAGGCTCATGAGAAGGTTGCACTGAATGAAGAACCAAATTACAAAGCTGGGTTATGAGGAAAGAACAGAAGTCACAGCAGCAACAAGGAGCAAAAGCACAGAAGCACAGACAGAAATGATCCAGAAGCTCCTCAGAATTTAACTGAGAGAATGTCTGCAACAGGAGGAATACAGAGCAGAGCGCATGGGGGTGTTTTAAATACAAAAAAGTACTTTGCCCTCTATGATCTTTAAAGTTGTCTGAGCTTACCTGCCCCAATTCCCCAGCCTTTAAAAGGATACCAATAAAATCTGAGGTTTATGTAAGCCAGATTAATTACATAATGTCTGTAAATCATGCATATGCAGATTGAGAAGTTATCACCATTTTAAGAGCACAAGCATGAAATACCACTGCGTGAGCTAACTGGACAGACTGAAGTCCATCGACTGAGTTAAGCCTCCCAGTGGAAGCCAACATGAACAAAGCCATGTCAGATATTACACACATTTCCCTTTAAATGAACTTCCGACCGCTGTGGTCTTGTATGTTCATGCATTCAGCCCTCACAGTCTGCTGGCCACATCTGTCACAAGTTATCACTAACTATTTGACATTGAGAAGATTTGCAAATCCACTTCTTTAAGCTGGCAATAAAATGAGCCAAGTCCAACCAGTCAGTTTAAGAAGCCAGTTTATCAACTCCTGAAGCATCAACACTAGTCCAGATCACTAAACAAATACAAAGATCATTTAACATGCTTAGGTTACCAGTCCTTGTCCTGAGTCAGCAAAGCTCCAAGCAGTGTTTCCTGTGAAAGGAAATTCTGTCAGTATGGCCTATTCCCCTGGAAAACACAGGTATGTCTGGCAATGGTCAGTCATAGAAAAAATATTTAAATCTATTTTTGTAAAAGGATTGTAGGCACATGATGATGTAATTGGTAGGAGACCCACACGGACATTGCTTTCCAAGGTATGAAGCAATCCAGTCATTAAATAGTTGATTTCTATTTCTTTGCCACCCCCTACCCTCTCCTGGAAAAAGGTGGCCACCAGATACATTTACACAAACTGGAATTGTTAGACAATGAAGATGGCCAGATCTTTCCATTGCCAAGCACAACAACGAGGCACATCCCCAAGGTGATGCCTGTGAAACCAGTGCAGAGTGAATGCATGACAAGCTTTTTACATCAGCAGCTCAGGGAGACGGAGAACTGACCAGACCAGGAGTCATTCATCTCATAAAAACCAGACAGTGTGCTGCTGATTTGTTAAATACATACGAATTTTTAATAAAAATATTTAATAAAAAACCCCTGTTTTATTATACAGCTTGAGAGATTTATTATCTGTAAAAAATTAATGATCTATCATTATCTCAGTGAAAATCTAAATTCATAATATGGAACACATGCATTCAAATTTTCATATTCTTAGGCCTGGAAAATAAATGCTTTCATTGAAGATACAGATAAAAACAGTTTGGCACATCTTTTCAAGGGCATAAGAGAGTTGCTAGACAAAGGAGTCTGAACATTTAAATATTTACATCATTATATAATCCAAATACTCCAATTAAGCATAGAGCCCTCTTCAAGTAATTACAAAACTGTCATTGTTTGGAAGAAAAGAAGGTATTGCATTGGGCTATTCAAAGTCTCCTGAGAATAGCCATGACAAGCTAAGGATGGATCTCAGGCCAGCACCATTTCCACTGCAATAGTGGAAAAAAAAGCTGTCCAGGGAAGTATGTGAAAGCAGAGTAAACACCTAGTGACAGACATGTAGTTTGCTCTCCCAGAGTCAGAAATATGCAACTTCAAGGCGTTCCTCAGATGGATGGCTTCACTCAGTCTAATAGCTCTTGACGGGTTTTTCTTCCATTACTTTACCCTATTTGTTTTTCAAACTCCTGCAAAACCTCTGGTATCCACAACACCCTGTGCCAGCACTATGTCACTGTGTGGTAGGTGAAATGGCATCACTTTTGCTTTGGTAGAAACCTACAAATAGTTTTATTTTGTGCCCTTAGTCTCAAAGAAAGGAATAACCTTACATGGACCATTCCTCATGGAACTAATCACATGCCAATTTGTTCCCAGGATATTTGATTTCAGTTCATATAAGTTCCAGTATATTTGACTGTTTTTTAAAATTGAAACCGTTACAAACTTTTAATTATTCTAGGCACTTCTCACCCATTTCTTCAGCCCCCTCTCCATTTTTGGGAATAAGTTACTCTGTATGTGAAGAGTGGAGAACAACAGAGAAAGAAAAAGTGACCTTGCATAACACCACCACAGCTGGTTTCTTTGAGGTATGACCTGATTATTTTTAACATTTTCCTTCTCTTTGATATTTGCCATCACAAACATGAGAACAAAAGACGGACAACTCCCTGCCTTGTAACAGAAATCCTGAATTACCTACAATGTCAACTACGGCTCTCTAAATCAAAACCCAAAACAACACATCTCTACTCAATGTAAATACCATTCAAGCACGTTTTGTTCTCTTAAGCAGAGAACAAAATGCCTCTACAGGTAAGTATTCAGCCATGGACTGCTAGATTCCAGTCATCCCCTTTGTGCTACAACATTCCACACTGCAATTAGAAGACACTGCAATATTTTCTAATCACACAAGATAATTGGTATTCAGTCTAGTAGCATCCTCAGCACTGTCTTTATCATTAATCACAAGAAAAATATGATGTGAAAGGAAAAATAAAAGTTTATTTCCAGGAGGCTCACAAAGGTGATAGTCCTCCTTTACTTGGAGGAATGATAATCTAATGGGCAGGAATACAAGCCATGAGAAAATGTAAACTCTTCCTGTCCAACTTGTTCTAATGTCAACAGCACCAGGTTTTGATCGGCACACTTGAACCATCACCTGAAGTTAAAAAACCTGAGGGTGTTGTTCCGAAATCACATGCTAGGCTCATTTTCTTAACCAAAGGCACCTACCCTCTCCAAGTCAGTCACACCATGACAGTTTAAGTCTCCTGTCACAGCCAGAGGCAAACTGGCCTTAACAGCAAATCCTGTCAGTGATGAGGGCACAGTATGTATCACATGCTGAACAGGAACCTGCAGTATTGCAATGTAGAAGAGTTCAGGGCAAAGTAAGTTTCAAACACACAAAGACAATATAGTCTGTACAGCAGAAAGCAATCAGCACTTCCTGGTAAGAGAAAAAAGGGGTGACAAGCTTGAAGTTACCGCAAGCAAAAAAAAAGATAAATCAACTAGTATTTATATAAATTGTTTATTTAAATAAACCGATCATTCTTCAAATTACAATGTATATCCTTTATAGCCTCATGGGGTATTCCCGACCCTGTTGACCTGAGTGATTCTGAAGCACTGTAAGGAAATATTCAAACTTCTTCACCCATTCATTTCTCACCACTATTTTCTAATACAGACTCCAGCATGCATTTAAATTTAAACAGTGAAGGTCTGCATTGATGACAGTGGGAATAGTTTTCGTAACAGCCCTTCCCACATTTTATTGACAAGATCCCTCAAAAGCTGGCATTTACTAATCTTTTAATGAAAATCCAAAATCAGTAGTTTTATTAGTCATATAGATCAACATTTACTGAATTACTTTATCTCTTCTCTGATTCATGTTTGTCTTGCCAATAATAATAGTTACATAGAAAAGCAGTACCAAGAAAATAATATTTTATAAATTTTAAGTAGCATTAATAAATGAAGGACACTGCTATTATTATTGCTGTATCTATTGCTCATCAGTTAACCACAAACCTCACTTTGCTCAGTGCTCTGTCTGTATTTCTGTGGGGCAAACTTAGAGGTAAGATCACATTAGATCACCCTCCTCCAGGAGTTCTATTAGCAGAAACTGTCCCCTTCAAGCATCATTCAATTCTTTAGCTATTAGCCAAAGGAGAAGCTATATTAATCCAAATATTTCTATAGCAGTGTAACAGATTCTATAAAAGGGAATTTTACCTAATTGTCTTAATCACAGAAGAATAAAATACATGCTTTTTCCAGAAACATGAAAATAGTTAAACCCAGCATTTTTCATCCCAAATCAGAGTTAAGCATCTAAAACAAATCAATTTTTCCAAAATAATAATAAATAGTCAAAATTTCCAATTTTCCCTGAAGAACAACTCCTTTAAAACTCTTTTAAAGGAATAACAATTCCTTTGAAGTTGGGCCCAATGTAAGGTCTGAGTGGATTAGCTAACATTAAAGTATTAGCTCACAGACAAGGTCAGGTTACTGTGGGATTATGATTTCCAGAATAGTTCTGGATTCTACCCAGCTCACTTGAAATGCCTGCAAGAGCTTGTATTTGTCTGCAGCCATGCAGGCAGGTGAACCCTTAAATGTAATTAACACTTTAAAGAATAGGTATACTTCAAACCAAAATTAACATCTGAAACCACAGCATTAGGTTTGACACTTGGTAATAAATAAAACTGTTAAAACAAGCAGTGTTTATTCTCCTTTTTTTCATTACTTTTTCTGTCTGTACTACATGAGACGTCTAGAGAAAAGGAAAACTGGTACAACAGATGACTGTAAATAGAACTTTGCAAATATTGATGAAAACAGTGAACAGAAGGAATGGCAAAATTTCCTACCTCTATTTTAGTTCCATGGATTTGAAACAATAACTTCAGGTGTACCTTTATGTCAGAAGTTTACAGGAAAAAAAATACGCATTGCAGTTTACTGCATCATTACCCTCATTGCAGTTTACTGCATAATTACCCTTTGATTCAACATCCACCATTATCAACAGAGAGAGTTTGGTTCTTACAGCTTGCATTAACCACCACTTTCATATACCACCAATTAACCACCAATTTCTCATACACCCACGCAACAGTATAAAAGGTCTGTATTTAAATCCTTCATTCACAAAGCCCTTTTATCATGTTAATTATTTACTAATAAGAGATTCAGTGTTTTACAAGAAACTGTCATTATAAATTAATTTTTCTTTAAAAGGTTTAATACAGAAAATGAGAGCAATAATATAACAAACTTTTTTTTCATAACAAGCAGAACAAGTTATTCATGTTATGTATAAAAGCAACACAGCTGACAAGATGGAAAAGGCTTATTTCAGAATATTCCTAACAGCCATATTTTAGTTTTAGGGGCTAGAGAGAGAGAGGGCAAAAAAGAAAACTAAATTACTCACACTTGTATCCAGGCTGCAGATACTGATTGTATCTTCATCTTGAGCACTCTGTTTCCGCTTTTTCTATAAAGCAAAATGAAAAGAAAGCTCAGTTTTAACGAACAGTACCAACTGCCGCTGGCTTGCTACCAAAACAAGTATACATCATGATGTCATACACATAAATATATGTGCATATATATTTAATTTACTCTCATCATCATTATAATCACCATGTATGTGAATATAAACTCTCTTTTTACAAGCTGAAAACCTACCCATTAGCACATAGTGAATTAAATGTTGTTCCTTTTTCTGCTCAGATAGGTTTACTTCAATTAAGAAACCTACTTCCAACAAAAAGCATAAGTAATCATGCCATGCCGGAAACTGTACTTTGGCACTTAATATAAACTTTTGTAACTAATGAGGCTGTCTGGAAGAGAAATTCATATTTTGTGCTAAAATCCTATACTTAAGATTTTTCAAGGGCAATCTTCAGCAATCAAGTCCTATCTGCAGACAGTCAATATAAACAGTGAGGACAAAAGGTGAAATGTACTGCAGGAATTACATTAGTCTATGCTAGGGTTTTACTCTCCATGTCAGTGATTGCATTCTGCTCCATATTCAGGTTTTGGGTTTGCAAATGGCAAGCCCTCCCTTGTGTCATTTCACAGGTTCACCACACAAGATTAATCTTCATGCACTTCAAGTAAGTATGAAATGTCATTTAACAGAGCTCTGCGTTTTCTACCAGGCCAGAAAGACTCAGGAAACAAGAGAAGACAGAATACATGATTCTTATTTATCCAGCTGTGTTGTCTTCCACTGTCAACCAGAAATAAGCAGTCACACAACTATAGCTAGGGATTTAGTTTCCAGTCTACAGAAGTCAAAGATGAGCAATTTAGAGACCAAAAACCCCAGACAGATGCCATACAGAATCCATAGTTTATGGGACGCCCAAAGCTTAGCTAAAAGGCAGAAGATGCACACAATGCAGGTATCTTTTATTAAAAAAAAAAAAAAAAAAAAAAAAAACAAACCACAGAAAAATTGCATGCCCCCCCATCCCGTTTCCATTCTCCCAGCTCTTGTGAAGCCAGTGAAACAACTTCAAATCTACCAGGTCAAGCCTACAGTTTCTGAAAACTGTTTCTTTGATGAAAAAAAGATAAGGAATATTTATCACAAAATCCAGAAGTTTTGACTTGATACTGTTTTAAAACTAAACTCTTGGTGTTGAAACCTTTTTATGCTAACTCACAGGTTTCCAGCAATCTTTGACTCATTAAAATACAATTTTGCCTTTTTTTCAGTAAATAACTTCTGATACATTTTTTTAAACAATAATTTCAAAGCCAGCAACAGCTGTGTTTTAACATAATTATTATCCAGAAACTGGACCATGAGTCCTGTCACCATATTAAACAGTGAGAAGTGTTTTATCAAACATAATTCTTCACTCTCAAACTTAGCACAATCAAATTCCCTTTACTGTTACAGTTATGGTCTATTAGCAACAAGTTAAAGGACTGAGTATAACACAGAAATTTCTGGACCAGACCACAATGAGCTCTGAACAGAAATATCTGAAATAATACTGACTATGTTTGCTTGTCCTGTATCAGTCTCTAAGGTTTGTTTTTTTCCCCACAGGATAAACTAACCTGAATTACTATTCTAGGGTTAGCAAATGTGAATTCATTGTGAAAAACACAAAACAGGGATGAGATCTGTCATGTCAGTACTTTGCCCAGAGGGCAAAATCTCCTTAGATTCTAGTGAACATGTTGCAGACTGTTCTTCAAACATAATTAGAATTCCGGGACCCAAATGCATTCATCCTTTAGTTGTACTCAAAAAAATATATTGATTCTACTTAAGTATACACAGAGTCTTTACTTCACAAAAAGAAATTAAAAAACTGAAAAGTACCAGCCCTCCTACACAGTAGATACAGTTATCTAAAAATGAAGAGCGTTTGGATTTGGAATAGAGCTTTCTACAAGAGAAGGATAAAATGGTGCATGGATCTGGTGTACATGAGTCTATACTAACTGACTGATGCTTCTTGTGCATGGATGGACAGGATGCAACTGCATCCACAGCTTGGGATGGTGCTGCTTTAAGTCTGACATCTTAGACTTGATTTCACTGCTAATGGAGTGTGACAAATGACCAAATACACAACAAATAGGCAGCTCCTTTGTTAAACAACCAACTCTAAGATTCTTAGATTCTGTTCTTCTAACACTGAAGGTGGCACTTCCAACACAAGCCAACTCTAATCAAAGTGGATTGAGACTATAAATTACATAATATGAAGTACAAATGTACTAGGCAAGGCTACAGGATTGAAGTGAACTTGAATGAGGCAGAGGGAAAATTACACAACAAGTACACGTGGGCTTCTGACTGCTACATTCAAAGTAGCTGTCTGGGTCCATAGCACAGAGGTATCACGGCCAAAGCCATGAGGCCGAGTGGCCATGAGGACAAGCATCCATGGCAAGGCTATTCAGGTAGAGCACAGCACAAAATGGAGTCAGCAGGAATTAAAATACTCATATCTTAATTAGAGGCAACTTCTTTGGTTAAATAACTAAACATTAATACACTCTTGAGGAACAAATCAGTATCAACTGTGATACACAGACCAAAAGAAATTAAAAGATCAGTAGAGTGTAGGAAAAGCAATTACATATTGAGTAAGTCTGAGACAGTCTCCACCAAATAGATCTCTTACTGTACCTCGTACTTCACTGTGCTAATTAAAGGATCATTCCTCACTTTATTTTAGATCTTCTACTTATAGAAATAATACACACTTAATATAAAAGTAATACACACTTAATATAAAAGCTACTGAATAAAATTATATCTGGAAGCTTGCAAATATTATACTCCTTATGTTCTCTGTTAGTCTCAGTGGTTATGCAACTCCAGTCATTCCATATAGAAATTGTTAAATATTAACCACTGCAGGCAAGATTAATGATTTAATATTTCTGAGAGTTTCAAGGGCTATTACCACTGTATAAGGGGGAGGGAGAACTCCATAGCAAAAAAAAAAAAAAAAAAAAAAAAAAAAAAAAAAAAAAAAAAAAAAAAAAAAAAATCCAGTAATTGAGCTACCAGATCACAGATAAATTTCTTTGCCCATAAGAAGTGGATTAGAAGCAAAGATTGCAGTGGATATTGTGCAGGGAGCATAAGAGGCTCATCAAATGAATCCCTGCTCTTTGTGAAGATCTTTTCCCCAAAGGGGTTACAAATCCTGTCTCAGCTGTCATAGCACAATGCAACTGACCCCTGAATCTGCCACATCACACAAAATCACCCCTTAATTTTTGCTCTCCATTTTATGTTTCAACTCACAAAGCACATGAAGCAACACAAACCTCTTGGCAAAGCAGCCCAGAAGCTCAGCCAGGTGTAGCAGCCTCTGGCAGAGCTGGGTGAGGAAGCACTGCAGTGTCCCACAACAAGGCAGGCTCTGTCCTCAGTTCAGCCCAGCTCTGTCACCATCCCCAGCACACTGACATGAGAATGTGCCACTGCAGCATTGTGTGACAAGCTGAACAGAGAACACTGTGTTAACTCCACACAGGGCTATGAGCAACGGACAAATGTTATCTCACCACAGAGCATCTTTTTATTAGAATTTGTATGTACATGAACCAAACTAAATCGAAAAATGTTATGATGATGTTTGTCATGCTGGGAAAACAGGAAAGCTTGGAACACTTCAATAACTGTATTAATTGCATAGTATTTAGAGACCTTAAAAATGGGTACACATCTGCATGAAAACAGTAACAAGTACGTGCGTGTTCTGATCAGAAACGTGTCCGTGTTTTCTGACTGACCACATAGGTGCATTACCTGCATCTGAACACATATCGCTAGGCTGAAAAACCTTTTTGTATTATAATTTTGAATCCTAATGTTTGTGATACTGTTGCCCAAAGAGCTGTGCCTATATCTACAGTTAAAAAGACAGGACACTTCTGGCATTAACATAGCAGGAAAGAATTGCTTTCCGTAATTATCTCACAGGAGATCACAAGGTAAGATATCCAATTACATATTAAAGTAATGATTTCATTAAATGAATTAGAGCAATAAGACATTGTTATAAGGAAGGCTGGATTAACATAGTCTCCATCACAGGGTTTTAATTATCAATACCATAGATCTATACTTTACCACCTGGGAGATGAAATGCAAAGATACACAAAAATAACCTGACAAAATCCATAGTGTGATGGGAAAGGAAATGCATTTCAAAAGAGTTGCTGACTTTTATTAAATCATCTCTCCATTTTAAATGCTTAGAAATGTAACCGCACAGAGACTGGTATCAAAATAAATAACAGTTCAAGATAATGTATTTGCATAGGCACATCATACCCTTAGACCTTCTTAGTCACAGATTCATTTCAAAATCAAACACTACACAACTGTAAGCCTTTTTTTTCCATACAGAAATCCATTCCAATAAAATACACTTTTCCAATGCCTCCAAAAAGTCCAAAACAAAGCAAAATTAGAAACCATTCAATTAGTCTGTATTTCAGATTGCTTTCATACAAAAGTATGTTTTGAAACAGTCTTTCCAGAACATACATCTGAACACACTTCAATACTGCTAAATGGAAGAAAATAATTGTGTAAATAATGGAGTTATATGATTTAAATAAATATAATACAGCAGAAGTGCATATATGTACACACACATATATAAAAATAGGTATGCACATAGAAAGTGTACATACATATACCTTTGTAATTTGCAATAGTACAGAGAAGGGAATACCATTTAGCTAACAAAGTTTTGTATCATTTTTACTGTTGAGAAAAAGGCAGGAAGGGATTCACCGCTCTGGGCTTTATGCTCCTCTTATGCTCCTCCTTACGTAGTTTATGGTACACTTCTATCAGGGACATACCTGTATCCAACTAAATTAAAAAAACAAACTACCCAAAGAAAAACCATTTGAAGAGATCATGTAGAGCCGAAATAAAATCAAAAGGGATTAATGTGGAAGGACAGGAGAAAACTGATCAAATACTTAATAAAAAGTCAATCATCACAAGCCAGGTTTAAACCACACTCCAAAGGGTATATTATGTCTGCATGAAAAGCCGAATTATTACATGATTTTTTTATCTTTTAGTTTTAAAAAGCAATCAGTGTCTCCTAAGCCAGCTGAGAGCACTTCTATATCTACAAGGAACCTTCCCATCAAAAGCCTGATGATGGCCTTATGCCCTAAGAATCACAGCTGGTGTTGAAGCAGCTTGGAATAAGGCAGGAACACAACATTGTTTCTTTAAAGAAAGACCTCAGATCACAACAATAACCCAGACTTCATGTGAATTTCTAGTCACACTTTTAATACAACTTTTTCTTTTTTTTAAATCCAGTTAGCTTATCAGTTCTCTTAATGAGTAAATACTTTTTATCAGCAACATCCACATGTGCATACTCAAATGCAGATGTGCACTTCTAAGCACCCTTCTAATTCTTCAATCTCTAACATGTACAGAAGCTGGTAAGTTCAAAAGAATATTCAGGCACTACAATTCTCATTCTTTTTTCTTTGTAGTTTGTCAGTGCATTCACGCCCATCCAACCAGCACATTGATCTCTCTTTAAAAATCCCTGAAAAATACCACCTGCTAACACCATATTTATTCTTTTAATGACTCCAAAAATTCCATCTGCTGTTGCTCCTGTGCCATAAGATCTGTTTCAAGTTTTCACTGTTTCCATTTCAAATCACATTCACATGATCTCAAAATTCACAAGCTCCCAGTTAGTTACACCACAGAGTATGGAGGACTCGGGACAGAGTCCAGTGATGAGGCACAAATAGTACAAAACAGATGTTAAGTGGAACGCAAAAAGGGAGGTAGACAAAAGAAAAAATTACAAACTGGACTGCTTCAATGCTTCAATTTTCCTGACAAATTCTCCAAAAGTTTAACAGATGACACAGCCAGCAAACAGAAAAGGTGAAATATATCACTTTAGTCTTCCTAGTATAAGAGGAACATCTGAAAACTTAAGCATTTTTCTTACCTGGTGTTATTACTCAGCTAATGAAATATGCCTTGGATCCAGCTTAATTGCTACGCAAGAGATTAATAACCTTCTGTTAAGATCAGTTGAATAATCACTAATTTAACAGTTCCTGCCACAGGTGATGGGCTATAATCCCAGCAAGCAGAGTTCAGAAGAGAACTAGAAGAGACAGAAGTGGTGTTGCATTACTGTAATGGTTTCACGTTTGCCAGTTTTTACCTTTCCTGGCCAACGCACCAATTATGTGATGGTTTCAGTGTTTGCTATTTTTAGATATGACTAAGAAAACACTAAAAGCAAAGCAGGCTTACCTTAAAAATTACAAAGGTAGTTTATTCACACACACTAAAAGAATGAAAATAAAAAAAATGAAACTTTCAAAACATCCTTCCCTCCCCCCAAAAGTATTCACTTTCCTACACACGACATAAAAAGACAAAACCTGTAATTTCAGTCAGTTTTGGCATTTAAAAATAATCTTTCATCAGTTCTTTTAGGAAAGAAGTCTCTCCTAGAATTTCCACAGAGAATGCCAACTGACAACAGAACAGTTGACAGAACAGTTCTCTTGTGGGTCTTAACTTTCATAAAGGCAGCCACCCAGGAAGCTGCCTTGTGAAGTCCTTCCCAATAGCAGTTTTCCCAACATTGCATATTGGTCATATCTGCTGATTAGGGGTACTGTTTAAGGATGCCTCCTCTATTATAAAACAAAGGTTCTCTTCTTCTATTTTCAAAATCATCTTCATCTCAAAAAACCCTAGAAATCTCTTTTCCCTTAAGAGCAAAGAGCTTCATATTACTTTTAACTAGAACTTTACATCCCCCCCAAACAGCATTTATATATTACAGGAAAAAAAGCCCATTCTCCATAGTTTACTGGAAATGTCCAGCCAAATTAGGCCACTCCTCTTCCTTTGCCCCAAATAGTCGTTCCACTCTCTCTTTACTGACTTCAGTTTCATGCTATGTCTCTTTATGGTTTTATCACTTTGTCTGTCCTCACACCGGGAAGGGCCAGTGCTCTGGGCGTTCCATCTGCTGGCAGGAAAGAGTTAAAGTTTGCCCAGGCCCGTGGGTGGTAGTCACACAGTCTCTCTCGGGGGAGCTGCAAACATCTCAAAGCCACACTGGTGGGGGAAGGTTCAGAAATGGCAGCCAGGATCTCAGCAGTTAAGTGGATTGATGGATGCCTTTTCTCTGCCACCCCTCGGTCTCAATCTGAGGTCGCTCAACTCGAGTGCGCTCCCAGGGGCTCGGGAAGGGAGGAGGGAACATCTCCTCCCGGCCCTGGCCGGGGGCAAGCGGCTGCCGGGGCTTTTACCTACCTCTCACCCTTGTGGGGGCAGCAGCTCCCGGAGGCCCAGCTGGACCCGGCCCGGCCGCCCAAGGGGCAGCGGGGCCTTGGCCCGACCCGCCCCAGCCACCGCTCAGTGATACCTGGTGGCTCACCCGGAGAAAAGAGAAAGGCTGCAACCCCTTCTCAGCTTTATATGGGTATTATCAAAAGTCGCATTCTGTTTTCTCAGTGGTCAAACCACATGCCAATAGCCAAGAACTGGCTCCTGATAGGTCTGTCCTTTCTAAAGCAATTCAAAGGTCCTGAAAGGGCAAAAACCATAGTGTGTTAACCTATAACAATTACCCAGCTTCAAGCCAGAATGATACTGATACTGAAAAAAACAGTAAGCCTCACATGGGGTTACACACTTTTCGTCATATTACACTCCTGCTGCACTGTCATTCACACATCTAAAATGTAATTAAGACAGAAATAACAAAAACAAACAAACAAAAACAAATAAATCAAAGAGCTTGAGCCTGGCTGATACAATGCAAAATTCTAAAAAGTCTGTATAGCAGGAGAATGTAACATATTAATCACACAAACAGCTCTGTCTGCAGTCCCCAGCAAGAAATATCTGCATTTCCTGTTGAATATGGGGCTTGGTTCCAAGACAACCAATTACAATTTCACAAAAAAGTAACAATTCATTCCCTAGAGTTTAAGCCCTTTCAGAAAGAGGTGGCTCTTCCACCACCTTTAAAGGTCAACCCTCTTTTACTTTACCACAGCCTTTCACTTGCCTTCATGCCAATACCAGTGAGGCCTGTTCATCTCCCACTTCCATGGCTGTACCACTGAAAAGAGTTTGAGGGATAGGAAGAGAAAAACATCTTAAAGCAAGTTTCCCCAGAGTATAATGCATTTTTAGCTGAATAATGCATCATATAGGCTTTTGGAGACCATAATATCAGAATAGTAAATTCTAACACATTTTTTTTGTCCATAGCCTGCTACCCTGCATTTCAGTATCACAGTTTTTAATGTTATATTGGCCAAAGGAACTTGCAACCAAAAATTCTTTAGTGTTATAATGAAACTGGTTTCCATGTGTATTTCCACCACCCTCTACTGTTTGGAATACCAGAGACATTCCAGGTTTCATTTTCTCAAGTGACATAAAATCCTTAACATAATTGCTTTTAAGTAGAAATGGCCAGAGATGACCCCACTGCACAGTCTGCACTGAGCCTGAGACACAGCATGGACAGTCCAGCTTCCCACCCTGCACACATTCAGCTGGAAGAAGCCCTGGATACTGGTGTTGGGAACAGAACTTGCTTGTTCCTGATATTCAAAAGATAACAAATGAAAAAACAGAGTGTGCTCTGTTACAGCACAGCAAAAACTGCAATGGAGGTGAGGTCATCTCTTCCACTGATGACTTTCACACTTTGCAAGCACTTCCAGGAGTCATCACATCTCTGCTGGCCAAAATGCAGCTCCTTGGCAGCCTCCCCTCGCCACAGCCAGCTTCTGCACTGCTTGTGATGGATTGGAGATTTTCTGTTTGATGTAATGTAAAAGGAACACTGAAGTGAACAATGAAATGAAAGTTATATTCAATGTGTTTAACATTAACAACAGGAAATGGGTGTGCGTGTACGGGATGCTGTAAGGACAAGGATTAGCACAGCTTTGAGGACTGGTATTTACTAGGTATTTAACCTTCTTCCTTCCCCTTTTTGGAAGACAGGGTAGAGGACAAGTAACTGGAATCTAGAACAGTTAAACACACTGAAGCTTTTCAAACTTTACTGTAAAGTCCAAACCAAATTCAGCTAAATAAGTTACATTTATTTCTTTTCCATAGGAGTTTTTTGTTGCATGAGAATCCTTTCTCAGGCAGAATCTGAACACTCCTACATAAATTATGCTTCTAATTGACACAATCAATATCTAATGGTTCTAATCTCAGCTAGTATATAAATAAAAAATAAGATGAAATATAAAACAAACATACACCTTTAGATTCAGCTTCTGTTCTTCTCTAAAAGACTTTTCAGCTGGGATCTGTCAGAACCAGTTCTTTATGACTCCAAGTAATATAACCAGTCAGCACGCAAACAACTCCTAGATTCCTTAGTCTTCAGCAAGCTGAGGTGATGAATTTGCAGCTCCTGGCCTTGTACGTTTGTGCTGAGGGAGTTTAGCATAGGATTGGTTGTAAAAGCAAGAATAATCAAAATTGGGGTGTTTTAATGCTCTAACTCTATCCTTAGAAGTTTTGTGCTTGCAGGGCACAGAGACTCTTGAACATCGAGTCACAGAATCCCTTAGGTTGGAAAAACTCTCTAAGATCACCAAGTCAAATCATTAGCCCAGCACTGCCAAGCTACCACTAACTCATGTCCCTGAGTGCCACAACTACACGGGTTTTAAACACCTCCAGAGATGGTGATTCCACCACTGACCTGGGCAGCCCATTCTGATGTTTGACAGTGCTTTTAGTAAAGAAAATTTCCTTAGCATCCAATCTAAACCTTCCCAGGTGCAACTTGATGTTGTTACCTCTTGTCCTGTCACTTCTTACACCTGGGAGAAGAGATTGACCCCCACCTGGCTACACCTTCCTATCAGGTGTTGTAGAGCCATAAGGTTTCCATATCCTTGATTTGCCTTGCACTACAGCCCACTGCCTTGATCACATATTTCTAAGAACTTCAAAGTATAGTTTTAGTCAACATATACACAAGTATTTTGAAATTACTTGGATTCCTAAATGAGAGGACACTCCCTAGTTTTCCAAGAAAGGATGCTGTAAACTGGGGCTGGAGCTGCAAAAATCTGAGATCATATCTGTTCACTGGTGTCTTTAACAGGCTACTCTTAATCACATATAAACAGTGCAAAATCAAAGCTTGACACAAACCATTAAGAACAACCGAGTACTAAATGCTAACCACTGCAATATGTAAGACAGGAAAGTTTTTATATAGCAGTTTAAAATGACAGATTTTAATTCTATACTTTGTTCTACTCTTGATGAACATGACAATCAGGAAGCATTTATCCCCAAAATATCTAACTTGAATCTCCCTTGCTATGAAAAAAGCCCATTTATTCCTGTGCTACCCTTGGGAAATACAGAGAACAAGTGCCCACTTTGCAATTCATACACACTCAGAGATAAACTGATACCCCCATCTTATATTGTCTTGTTTTTCTGTGCACAAGAAGGACTAAATCTTTTAAACCTCCCTTAAAGGCTGTATTTTCTACAGTTATTACCAACCTTGCTACTTTTCTGTCCACATCTCTCCAAAGCACAATGCCCATAAGAACAGCCAGTTATCCAGGTGATACCACATCCACATGCTGCAGAGCGGAACCATTGTGCAGTATACACTATAAGTAGGATGTGTTACAGCTTTCACTTTGACAATGGAGATAATAATGCATATTGCTACAAATATTCCTCTTTAAGCCCTAGGATCAGCTAAAATTGACTTTTCAGGCTAGGAGACTGAGGCAGAGATGTTTACATGGATATGACAGATAAACAGAAACAAAGACCTAAACCGATCACCCTGCAGCAACAAACAACCAATACAGAAAGGAAAATAAACCGTCCTCTATCCCATTGGGAATAGCAGAGTATATTACCTCAACCTTTAGCAAATCTGTTTCCTTACATAAGGAAACATTCCTACCAAGCAACATTTTGGTTTAATCAATCTTAAATCCTGGCATGCTTGGAAGGATATCTGTGCAATTCCAACTTACACACAAACAATAAAAAGTTACACGATCCCGAGTCATGCTTACCTGATGATGTACAAATAAGCAGCACCACACCATGAGTTACTTTGTATCGTACTCAGATTTTAGGAGGTTTCTTAATTTTCAGCGGAGAGTCTTTGCTACAAAGGAGTCCCTATGTCTGTCCTTCAGTTTTCGGCAGGAACTCCTCCCCATGCAGCCACAGTTTGCTCTCGCTTCCTGTCATGCAGTGCACTGCAAGTGTCAGAAGCTGATCTGTACTATTGTGTCTACCTCTGTCGTGGTTTTTCTCTCACATGCTGGCTCACAACAACATTTTAAACAGACAAAAGTGTTTTATAAAGAGCCAATAAGTGAACAGCATCAGTATGGTGAAGGCAAAGATATCACTAACAGGTTTCTAAAATAACAGGTAAGTGTTTGGGAACTTTGAGCATAGTAACTGAAACAATCCACCTCCCACCTGTGCAATTCTTAAACAGCAGCAATGGGCTTTGAACTCAACTATGTCCAAAAGCAGATGTCTCAGCAAACAAAACAGCTGGTAGATACTGGGAAGAACTTTTAAATATTTATTTTACAGATTTGGGGTTTTTTACTGTTTGAGAAGTTATGGGGCTTGTTTAGAAGGAGTTCTTAAATTAATGGAAACATAATGGTAAAAATGATGTACAGACTGTTCTAGAATCAGCCCAGAATAAAGGAGCAAAGATAAGCAAGGCAGAGTACCCCACTTTTGCATTTAAGGACAAGTGCAGACTTTGATTTTATCCCTAGTGGTTCAATATAACTAGAAAGAAAGAATTACACCTCACTCTTGATCCACCCCTATCCTGTTCAATCTTTTGTGACTTGCTCAGATCTACAAACACAGAGCTGGTTTTGCTGTCAGCAGAATTCTGCATTCTTCCAGTGGGCAAGAATGTCAAGATAACTTTAAATTTGGGTAGCAAGATAACAGCAATTCAAACTTAATCTTTAAAGAAAACAAGTTCTTAGTGAGCTGGTGCAGTCTTTCCTCAGAATAGAAAAATTTCTGCTGAGCTTGGAGGAAGAAGATAAAAGGTGAAACTGATACTAGTGAGCAACCAGTTCCTTTGAGGAGTCATAACATCTTTGCAGACAGAAAATACTGACTGAAAGGCCTTTCAGAAAACAGACATTTTAGGCCAAGTCTTAAAAAATTATGGAAGTACATCACTCTTGGTGAATGCTACTGGCCTGTCTTCTCTGCCCAAAAAGTGAGGTAAAATTTAATCTAGCCACCTTCTTTTCAGACCCTTTCAGCAAAATATTGTGTATTTTTCCAAGGAAGTACATATAAATTCTATATATAAGCCTGCAATATTTTACAAGTATTCTTTAGTCTCTCTTTATTAACTTAGATTAAAGTTATTTCTTAAATAATCTTTTACCCCATACAGGAAGCCCTAACCCTCTGCTATCAGAATTTGGTAACACCTGACCCAGGATCAAATACAGGAGTGCAATTTTTTTTCAAATGTTATGATATCCATAGTTCTTTAATTGCACCAAAGATGAAGTTAAGTAGGCAGGCATTTTTCAATCAGATTTCCTGGTAACATTTGGAATTCCTTATTCCATTTCCTAGAGACCACAACATGTAAAGACTTTAACTTTCTATGCTTCTTTACATTTGCATTTGCACTACTCCTTAGGCCACCTATAATCATGTGCCTCAGCAGCCACCAAAATTTAAGTCTAAATTTAAAAGCTCTAAATTTCAACTTTATGTCAGATTTTCTCTCATCATTCTAATAAACAACATTTAAAGCAGTCTGGCCTCCTGCTGTATCAATCAACACAAATTAATGGGACGGTAAAACCTGCTTTCTAAGGTCTGATGGAAGAAAACATTCTATCTATGTTTTTTCCCTGCGCTTGCACACGAATCACCTGCAAGGTACTCTGCACTTTGTTGACAGCAGCATCAAGTGCATCCACCTGAAAGAAAGTGCAGCCTGAACTTACTTATATTGTAGACAGCCACACATGTATCAAGGAAGGAAATCAGAGATACCCTATCTTACTTCCAGACAGCAACTTCATCCAAAGAATGAGGTCCAGAAATCAGAACTGACAAACTGTAAATACATAAATATATGAAAGCTGTTCCTTTGGTCCCTGTGCAGTTACAGCAGCAGTCCAACAATACATGAAATGAAACAAGATAGCACCATGGACACAGGACCAAATAAACAGCCAAGAAATCTACAAACCTCTGAGTAAAGAATTAAATATTGCTGTGACTATAGTTTTCAAACACAGAGAATGAAGACCAGCTATTTGTTGTTTTAGGGTTTTTTAATTAAAACAAATAAATTTGACAACACTATGTCTCAGAAAGTTTCCTGCCTTAGTATTCTCACTTATAAAATGCCCAAAGCACTGTCATGGCATAAGGCTGAAGCATGTCAAATATCTGTCACCAGCAGCACATGACAAGTCTTCATTCAGACAGCACACAGTTTCCAGCTGCTGTGTCAAAAAACACAGCAAAACGTTAAGCAAAGCTATCTAAGCAGGTTCACTGTTGTTTTCTTCTGCAGAGTTCTTAAAATTACAGATATTACAAATATGAAAATAACTACATAACAATCCTTCTTCCAGGGCAGTACCCTACTGCTGCAACCAGGATTTTTACTGCACGAAGGGGAACATACACATTTCAAGTGTTGTGAGGTTTGACCTGGCTCCTTCCAAGGGCTGGGAGACATGGTCACTGGTAGCAAATTCCCTGCAAGACATCCAAATTTGCCCATCCCAGAGTACAAACCATTGAGTTTGTAGTTTCTCATTTATTCTCCCAGAGATAAAGATTTAGGCAATTCTAAGATAATGCTTCCCAGAATGTGGAAAAGATTGCCATGAATTGCTGAAGACATTTCGAAAACAATTTTTATTTTTGCCCCTAGACTTAAGTAGTCTGGAAGCAAGTATCACAACAAACGCACCAGCCACTGCTCAACTGAGGACCCTCAGGAAGCACTGCAGCTCTCTCCCATCTGCTCCCAGTATCCTTGCAGTCAGGACATGCCATCTAAGAATCCGTACTACTGCCCTCATTTCATGACCTATGTACAAGGCTACAGCTCTGCTTTGGACTGGAAGGGTCTAGGAGGACACAGGGATTGATGAAACTTATGACTGCAACTTCTGAGGATATTTAAGGTTGTGAACAACTGAGAACAGTGCTTGGAAAAGAACTAAGTCTTGCAAATTCAGTGGGGACCCTGCTGGCACAGAGATAGATTGAAAGTGTTCTCTCATTGTGCATCATGAGTGTTTTAAGAGTGCTAAATTTAACTCTCTCCAAAAAGCTTTACAAGTAACCACAATCTAGAAATAGACAGATACAACCTGTGTACAATTTTTGCATCAAAAACAACATAATAAATATTTTTAAGTGTGCATTTTACATATCCTAAGAACATTACATCAAATCATGGTAGCATCATATTATATACACTGAATATATCAACTGTATGTATACATATCATATTATATTCATCTTCCATTAGAATGGGATATCCGATTTTCAAAATACGTAATAGAATGCCAGAATTACAAAGATCTGTCATCATAAATTAAATTTAAGAGCTTCAACAAATCTGAATTTACTTTAAAAATTTAATTTAGTATTATTAAAGAAATCTACATTATGTCTTAAACATGCTTAGATTGTAAATTCTTTAGAGAAAGAATAGTTTATTACTATGCTTATGTAATATCCAGCAAAACGGAGACCTTATTTTCTGGTTGCTACTGTAATAACAAAATTTGTTTCCAGGCTGCAATAAATAAAAGACACCATCATATTGTTCTTATTAAGCATTTGTGTCAGATTTTAGAAGATGGCCATAATTTTTAACTGCTGTGTACATTCTAACCACAGCATTACCTTCAAGAAGAATCTTGCCCTTATGTCTAGAAATAATTAGGATTCATTCTTCAACTGAGGTGTTTGACCAAATCTGGTGAATGAATGGGAGTCCTCATGGAGAAACCAACAAATCCACTCAAAATGCTCCTTCCAATCAAGAAGAACTCAAGCCTCCTTTTCCCATCAGCTCCAGGGCTGTTTATTAGCTGTTTCAGAAGTTCAGAACTTTTCAGGAGATTTTCCTTTACTCCTGGTCCTTAAAAAGATTTTGTTTAGCTTTCCGTCACAAGTACAACTTGACAAACTAAATTAGAACCTGTGAGACTGCAGAGGGACTGGAAATGGAGAGGGAGATGTTAGACTAAAACCTCCAGTATGGATGATTTCCCAGCTGTCTTTGGATATACTTTTGAAACCTTTTTCAAATGTGTAGTCCATCTATTTACTTTTTATTTTCATTTAATCCGCAGTTTTAAATAATAATACCTAAACACTACCAAATTGGAAACTTCTACAATCAACTTAGAATGATCAGTGAGCTTTTACAGTATAACCACTAGGAGATTAGACAACAGACCATCACAATGATTTGGGGAAAATGGAAAGTCACATTAATAATGTATCTTTGTAATAGGTTGTGATAACACCAAGTTCTCCTGAAAGCATCACAACTACTAAAACCAAACACAACAGCAGTTCAAGCCCATGTGTGCAGCCCTTCATATGCACTAGACATTTAAAAATAAAATGGCTAATATGAAACAGTGTAGCATCAATAAAATACCAATGTATAGTTCAAAATTATTTCTAAAATGTTGATTTTTCAGACTGAGTGGCATCAAATTCAGCTGGACGAGAGCATCACTCAGTTCACCATTACAGATTTCTGAAACAAAGTCATAGGAAATAGTAATTTCACATCACATGTTCTCAAAGAGCAGCCACTCTTTGGGGGGAAGTGGGGGAAAACAAAGACAGAAATGGGCAGATTTTGGTTTGAGTTAAACTAAACAGGGGTCAAGTTCATCTGCTGCTGAACAAAGAAAAGAACAGTAAATGACAGCAGGAGTACAAGGTAACACCCAGTCTATGATTAAAGACAGGAAATCTGCTCTATAACAGAACATCCAACTTAGCCTAAGAGAATCACAATTGGACCTATCTGCTTTATCACATGCTGCTTCTAGATTGGTATTGTTTGTATGTGCAAAATAGCTGGCATGGAGGGTTTATAGCATATACAGAATAATTTTACCATAAATAACAAACCACACCCAGAGCAAAAATAAACTTACTGCAAAGCACGTACAAAGATCCATAAAACAAAACCCTACAAGAGTAACAGAATGACCATATGAAGTATTTTTTTTAAAAAAAAATTCTTTGAAATGATAAAATGAAATTATACAAAACCCTTCCAAATGGGAGATACCACACTATTTTCATTATCAGAAAAATTCAAGGTAGTAATTTAATAAGTGAGCTTTAGTAAGCAGAATACCTATCCTTTGCAACAGATGTCAAAGTCTGTGGAGGTCTTTTCAGGAATGCCTCAGCCAATTGCTCTGTAAGAGCTTCCATATTCTTGCCCCCAAAAACATAGAATCTAAAGAGCATTTTCTATAACTGTCATGTAATTAACTTGGAAGCACCTCTGTAAACTAGGTGGACAGTTTAATGGCTATGTACTTAACTCATAGATGATTTCAGATGTAAAAGCCATGAAAGTTTAATAAAACAGCTACTGAATTGAGTTAATGAAGTCAGTGCAAACTCCTAAGCAGTACAGCACTCCCTAGGTAGCATGAGCAGTAATAGCTCATAAAACATGCATATTTGTCTACCTGAGTCCCCAGCTGTTGGAATCTTGGAATGTTGGATTCTAAAGGCCAGCCAGCATCATTCTCCTTTGTAACTGATTTATAAACAACTCACAACACAATCATGATTGCTGCCACACTACTGTATGCAGAGGACCTTGTAACTTATAGTACCCATTGAGCCTACAAATAAATATTGCTATTTATCACAGGCCTAAGAACCAACATATCAACAAACCATGTTTGGCTGGAATTTCAAACAAAACATTCTAGCATGACATGGCTTATCTTGCAGCACACACTGTGGGTAGAAGTTACGGTGATTAAACCACGCTGACTCAGCACATGGCTTTGGAAAAATAAATTTTTTAATTCTTCAGAATTGTCTAACTGGTCATTCTGAATCAGCTTTTGAATTCAGTATATACATTTAGAATACGACATTTAGAATTCTGATGTGTTTTGAAACTGCAGATGGAATTGACTGCTATCCAGTTACGCAAATGCCACACAATGAATTTCTGATAGCATCTCTATTTGTTTGCCAATATAAACCTTGCTGTTCCAAGAGAAATTAGTCTTGTGACTAATCAACAACAGTTCCAATGGCTTGTTCAAAACCAAAACCACTAACAAGCTAAACCATTTAAAACTCCGCCCATAGATTAAGCAGGGAGACATCAAACCCAACTCTTTTACAAACAAAAATCCATGTCCAGGGTGAATATTTGCTACTATTTATAAATTTCTGTCTTCTGAACCAGAAATTGTGTATCATGGAAAGATATTTGTAACACTCCTTAAAGTGGTGCTATCAATGGTGTGAAGTAAAGTTTCCCCGTTCCTGCAGTGCTCCCAAGAAAGAACTTCAGGAACAGACTAAAAGAATTGCTTCTTACTATTTCCGGTGTCAGGTCTCAGGGCCATCCTGGCACAGGAAAGATCAGTGCCAGACAGCAGCACAACAGCTCCTCCACAGGGGCAAACCAAGGACAAGTCTGAGCAGAGGCAGGCATCAAAAAAGGGCTGAGACAAACTCTGAAACAGAAGACCTTGAACCCACTGTAAGAAGACAGAGGAAGAGATCAAAAAGGAGTGAGTGGCACACACAAATTCATCATGTGTTGGAAAGCAGAAAAAGGAATATGGAATTCTTCTGGTCAAAGACAAAGGGGGAGGAGATGCTTCAGGGACTAAGCATCCACATATCTTTAATCTGCTACAGGTTAGAAGACGCGGGACTCTCTGCAAGAGGGAAAGGGAAAGCAGCCATGGGGAGCAGGGATCCCAGCTGGACTCCCCTGCTCAGTCTCTCTATGGCACAGGAAGAAACTGGCTTCTGACTGCTATGTCACAACAAGAACAATTATTCCACTCCCAGCTATGCTGTGAGTACACAGAGTAATCACTTATAAAAACAAGCTATCAATGACAAAGTAACCATCCTCCTCTGAGGAAGCTACTTGAAATGTGCATAGTAGTATACTGAACTGACAGAAAACCACGTTTTTTAATGCATATGATCAGTTGTGTTTTAAAATCACACTTGACATACCCAGAGATTATGGTATTTAAGCATATTTGATTTAGAGACAGTAATGCATAGCTTTGTTTCAACAAGTATGAAAAAAGGCCTATGTTGATATCATTTCTAATAAGTTTCTGTCATAGGTAACATCATTGCTTAGGCAAACAACTATCAGTAGATACAGAAATTAAGTAAAACCAGGCAGAATCCAGAAGAGGTACAGAAGTGCTTTCTGTGGCAGCAAATAATTATATAATTTATGCAGTTAATCATCAATTTAATGTCAGGATAAAACTTCTTTTTTCTCTTTAAAATTTTTATCCTGTTGATATTCATGCAGCCTGAATGGTGTATCTGAAGTGTGCCAGTCTGCACAAAAATATACTGTTATCCAAATACTGTCTGAAAAGTGTGGAATTCTTCTCATTTGGCATGAGAGACAACTTTTCCCCCACAAACATGTGTGTAGTAAAACTAGTACAGAAACCACTTATATATCTAAATTTGACTTCCAGCATATTTAACACTTTTTTATTTCAGGTTTCTCATAAATTAGATCAGCCTTCCTCACAGGTGACCACACCTGCAACTCATTTTGATGCTTTTGCAAAACTAGAAAGGAAACAAGATAGGAGGAAATAGAAAGAAACCTCATTGCAATAAATTATCTTCAATCTTCCGGCAACTGTTCACTAAACACATGCCTCAAACTATTTCAAGTACAAAATGTTGGGTTAGATTTCACTAATTTTTTTTTTTTTTTTAAGTTTTGTTTTTAGCACTGAAGCTCTTCAGCCACATTTGTTGTGTGTGGCAGAGAGGAAATAAAGAAACCGTCATAATGGTTCAGATGTTTGCTTAAAGCATGCAGGAAATTAGGCTCTCAGTCGAACAGTGTAGAGGTGTATCAGAGACAAGTGCAAACAAAACCACCATCCTCTTCAGTTCTGCCTACAGTCCAATATTCTTCACTAATCAGGTAACTGCTTTTCTTTTGATTGGCAATTTCTTCATAGTCACCTCAAATGTCATCATAGCAACACCATGTACCACTACTTGTGCAAATGTACCAATCCTTTTTTTAAAAAAAGTAAAATAATCATTTTAATACTTCCGTTTGCTTCGACTTCTAAGTCTAGAAGTTTATCCTGCAGGCATAAGTAAAGTGGGTGCTTATAAGGGAGTAGGAAGGGAGACAGATAAGGCAACTGAAATCTCAAACTCTCAAGAGAGATTCTTATTCTTCTTGAGTTCAGAACTTCCTTATTTATAAAGCTGACTGCTCTTAGTGTGACAAAAATAGCATACAAGCATATAACTCAAGACGGTATCACAACTACCAAAAAACCACAGAAGCTTTAATCCTCACATCTTCTAATTGTGTGTGGATGTCTGTACAAATGTAATCCTCATTTGATGGAATGCTTTGTGAAATGAAGCTGTTTTTCACTCTACACAGCAACATAACATATTATTTCCACAGACACTCAGAGCAGCATATTGACCTGCTCACTCTTACTTAAAAGCACCAAATAGTGATGCAGAGGAAAGCCACAAATCTGCATCAAGGTTTTAAGGGAAGGGTGGCATGAAGATGAGAAGAACAGTGAGAATTAATGGTAATCAGAAGATAAAGCAAAAATAGGATTAATACTAATTTCTGTGCCAAGATCTGTGCTGGTGTTTTCTTTATATTAATTATTGACCTGCCTCTGAACTGCCCTATCCCTTCAGACATTCGTGCTTCTTCTCCTTACCAAGTCCCAGCCAGATTTATTCTGACATGAAAATTCCCAACTGAGAGAGTTAAACATGATCTCAAACCATGGAGCTCAAAAGAGCTGCTCAAGATGGAAAATGTGTAGCATCTGGGTCTTCCTTATCTTACTCTGAGGTTTATGTTGGTGTATGGCCCAGGTTTCTTTAACATGTCCTTTTATCAGCATGATACAGAGACACTTAAACTGACTGAACTGACTGCAAAGGGTGGACAGGGAAATGAAACACAATGTTGCAATTCTGTGCTAATCACTTTATTCTTTATTATTTTTTGTGACTGTTGAAATGATCCTGTATTATATATGTCTGTAATAATAGAAATAGAAGTTAAAAAAACCATAGCCATGAAAAGTCAGCTCCAGAGTTGTGGTTGTTATACTTAGCTGTGGCTCTGCTCCACTGTAAACATTAAGCTAGTTATTTTAGCCAGTAAGGTTTTAGTCCTGTTTGAGAAAAGACATCAAAGCCAACCCATTATCTTTTACCATCTCTATGAAAATCTGTGTGACTTCAAGTGTGCTCACTGGGCTTTTCATAACACAATTTTTCCATCTATTGAAATAAAGTAATGCTCACACAATGCAAATATCAACAGACACTTAGCTCTCTTTACCAGTGCTCAGCTGTCTTGGCTTCTGCATCCAATCAGATCAAGTGAACAAGTCATACAGGTTCTTCCCTTGATGCAACCATTTATGTCAATTAACTGCAATTGATTACTATTCATTGTAAGAAATATTACAGCTGTAAAACTTGACACGTGTTACTATCGCATAAGTTTCCTTAAAAGTAAGGCGGCAGCCACCTGTCATGGACCTTCATTTCTCCACATGAAGGAAACAGTCTGAAGATCCATTAACTTGTTGCCTGTTTTCTCTAATACTATTATTTCCTATTATCTCCTTTTAGGTTCTTGATTCTGAAGGATTTTACCCCCCAGTTTTCTGTTCTTTGCATACAGCTCACTCCACCTGCACCACACAGGACCACAGACCTCACACTGCCACTGTGAAAACAACCCTATGTCTATTTCAGTGAGCTACTGCTCTGAACTTGGGATAATTGTTTCTTCAGCTATAACTCATACCTACAATATTCTTCCCACTATTTTCATACTGTCCTTCTTCCTCAATTAATTTTTCCAGCATAGCTGGGAGAAAGCTCAGGGAAACACTAGAGTCAGTTTTATTTTTAAACTGGCTCTGAAATGTATAATTGGAAGTTATTTATGTTTTGCATACACTCTTGATCGTGGCATTGTGAGGGAACTATTTTCTTGGTATCACTGACAACTTCACCCCTGGTGTAACACAAGAAATAGTGGCAATAGAAAGCTCACAGTAAACAACAGCAGATGCTCTATGTAAAACACCAAATTAGAATGTGAAAGTCAGTAAATTTTTGTTTGTTTGTTTTAATGAAGTTTACCATATTATGAACAACACAGATCAGTAAATCTGTCAATGCCATTAACTCTTTCAGCAAAGCACTTAAGGAATATCTGTCTGCTTAACTATTTTGTTGGAAGAAGCTCAGAGAAAATAAACTTATATGGTCTCCCAAGTCAGTCCACATTACAGGTAACGGTAATTTAGTGTTCTTTATACCAAAAGAAGTTTGCAAGGCAGAAAAGCCTTTCCTTCAACCAAAAGATTAGTATGACCTAGATACAACATGCACTGACTTCTCCTGGACTGTATCCCAGGCTCCAGTGCTTACACACATGGCAAACACACCATTGCCATTGCAACACCACCATCACATTAAGTTTTACACGGTGTAGAAGGGCTCACAGGTCACAGGGGACAGAGAAGGGATAACATGGCTCACTCTCTGAACAAATCAACTAAGAAGCTACCTTTGAAACCCGAAGAGACAAGAAAAAAAGCTCCTGATACCACCAGCAAATATAAAGATTCTCAGTGTCATTTACATTGTTTTTTCATGTATCTTTTCAGTGGTTTCTGTAGGAACAGGCAAGCTTCCATATTTCTTTACTCAGCCAAGCAAATAGAAATAAAATCTATTCCTTTCTGCCTTGTAAGATTCCCACATAATTTTTGGTTATAATTTAACTGCACTTCTGCAAACTTTACGTATACAAACTTGCAATAACTTTACAAATATCTATATTAGAATCAAACAGTAGCAGTGCAGTTTTCATAATTTATTTTCAGCTACAAAAACACTATTTAAAAAAAAAATTAAGTAAGTAAATGTACTGTGTGATTATGTCCTGCACCCCTCCAAATAATACAATCAATCATGTAAAAAAAAAGAAAAATTAGCTGGTATTTTTAGAAAGCATTTTAGGAGGGTACAAAATTTAAAGTTCCAGTCTAATTGTTTTGCTATGATTTTAGTCCTAACAGATCATGGTTTAACTATCATGATAAGTTAAGGTTAGACTGGAACAGAATGCAGCAGGAGGGAATGCGATACTCTGAACAAAGCAATATGAAACTTACCCCTCTGAAATTCCAGCCCTTGGTGGAAGGAAACAAGGAAAAATTATTCTGTTGTTTTGGCCTGCAAGATGAGACAAAGAAAAGTGTTGACATTTTCAGCTGCTGTATTTTCTATCTCAGTAACAGAATGACAATAGAGGGAGGAAAAAAACACATGCTTCAAGAACTAAGACACTTTGACTTCCTTGGCTGTACCTCTGTCAGGTTTCTATCTTCAGTGTAGTTACATGTTTTAATTCAGATTGAGCACTAAGGGACATGGCAGCCTTTCAAGTGTTCAGTGATGCTCTGACTTGATGTCTGACAGCAACTTATTACTCGCATTGATTTTTAGTAAAGACAACCCTGACCCAGTCTGTGAAGCTGCAATTATGCCACATGATGCAAGATGGTGCAGCTGGACTGGAGGGGGACATTTCAGAGCTTTTAATCCTGACAATGGAGCTACACAAAGCTGAAAAAGGCAAATTAGCCAGCCTCTTGCATGACGCTAAAAAACTAGAAGCTGACCTCTATTTTTACTCCTTCCAAAAATCTTTCTCCTACCCTATAATTAACACTGTACATTTATTTCTGAAAAGTAGCCATAACATAGCCCACTTCTCTCCTAATGAGTGCTTTTCACCAGTAAGATCTTCGGTTAGTTCACAAAGGTAGGCAAACATTGCTGAGATTTTACACATGAAGTCAGATCAAAGCTCGACTAACCTGCTGAAGCTGACCAGACCAACACAGGGTTTGGCAGCAGGACCCAAGTGCTGAGCACACTGTAAATCCAACTATGCAATTAGACACATTACAGAAGCAACCACAAATAACAGGAACACAAAACCTTGGTTGAAAAATAGCAAATTAAATGGCTGCTTGTCAAATCTCACTATCCAACAATAACATGACAGATACTGAATTTAAAGCACTAAACTAAGACAGAAGTTCTTCCTGCTGCCTATAGTTCCTGAAGGACTCCAGCACACCATATCCCTTTTTTTTTTCTTTTTAGAGTCAGGATAGCAATAGTTTACACTGTCTTTTTTTCTGTCTTCTCTTTTTTGGTGTAAAATACTTAGTGCGTGAGCATTTTTGTTTGCATGTTTTTTAAAACACATCATAGAACTGTGATCACAGTAAACATTTTTAAATGCCAGCATAATGCAAAAAATGATAATCACGACAATTAATTTTTGTAACATCAAAGGTTGAGATATAAATCTTCTTAGTTTTTCACTGTACCAGCATGCCAAAAGACAAAATATTAATGTTGAAGTCCATTGGTAAAATCATTAAAGAGAACAAAGCAGCACACACGACAGACTTTAAAGACTGTCCCACTAATAAATCTTGCTACTACAGCTTTCCTAGTTAAAATGTTTTGAAATTGAATTTTTAACCTAAAAGCCTCACTGGAACAGTACATGCATTATAAAAAGACAAAAAATGTGATTAACAAGAGTGAGTTCTACAGATTATCAATTTTCCTAATGGTGTCTTGCACCTTTTTATTCACAGATGATCTCACACTGGAACTGTTAGCGTAGAAACTCATAATCATGGAATGATTATATGCAGGTGCTTTTATTCAAGAGCTCTGGGAATCAGGGGTACAGACCCAAATCTGATTCCGACGTTGATCAGCAGTGAACATGCTTTTATACCCTCCCATTATACAACTACATTTTATTATAAATGATCAGCCAATTTTATCAATAAATGAAATTTATTGGAAAATTGCATAGAAAATGTCCAAGAGAGCCACAAACAAAAGAAATCAGTTCCAAGCCCAGGGTCAGAGCTGTGTGAACTGAGATTCAGCCTCTATCACACCAAATCCCCCTCAGTTCACAGAGTCCATGTTTGCGAGGTGTGGTTTTATAGTTTTTCAGCTGGACAGTGAGTAATTTCATTCTTTTTGTCCTTTCCTCTTCTCTTTAATATTTATGTAGTCTCTTTTCTTTGCTGCTGGTCCACTGAACAGCTTTCCAGGAAGGGATGGGTGCTTGATTAGATTTATGGGAACCGGTATTGGGATGCACGCTCTTGACACTCTTGATGATGATGCTCAGATGCATATCAGGTGTTGATCACCGGGTCTTGGTCAGGCCCATCTTAGGAGGAGACCCATCTCCTTTCAGTGCCACTCTTCCTTCTATTGTAAATGGGTCTCTTCCCCTATTACTGGCAAAGGCAGCACAATTCCTAGACACACTTTTCTTAAGCATGCATGACTTTATACCATATGTTATAAAAACCATTAGTTATTCCATAACATATATCACAATATTAATTATTAAACCCATATTGTTCTATTGATTTTACCCAAGCATGAATTCTTGTGATTCTGGTCAAACAGTAATCATATTCAATCACTAACAATCATCTCATTTATCAATCACTCGATGATTACTTCTCTTGTTTTGCTACTGTATAGAGTCATACTTGATTTGGTTAAGACAAAGGCTAATGCTCTATTCCCACGCCCTTACTGACCGGCAAGTTCAGGCCTACTCATTCTAACCACCACCACCCCCCTTACACACCTGTGTACAATTTTAGAAATTATTTTAACCCTATGCTATCATTCCCCCCTTTGAAAGTATTTCACTCTTATCTACTTAAGTGTAAATGCTTTCACTTAATATAGTCCATTTAGCTTCAGAGTCTATACTGCATGTTCATCTTCAAATCCGTGATTGTCATGGGCTCTGTTATGGATGTCATTATGGATCAGAGATGCTGAATGTGGAGTCTTGTTCCGTGTCAGTGTCTTCATTATTGTTCTGTTCCAAAATGTCCTTTTCTGTATTCCTCCCTTTAGGATTCTGTAAACTAACCAGATCGTTAGAAATATGATTAATAAAGTTATCAAGCTCTCAAGAATAGACTTCACCCATGAACTCACATTCCATCCTAGCCTTTTGAAGATTTTTTCTAACCAGCTGGTTGCTAAGTCTTTTCGCTCTTCTTGTGCCTCATGCTCTATTTGCCTCAACTGACTGATATCATGTTCTACATCTACAGTTACATTTGGGATGAGGATGCAGAAATGGTCAATTTGTCCTTTTAAATATCCACACACTCTTTCAGGAGTGTTCTTTCAGGAGTAACATATCTTAAGCCGATCGATTTTGTAAGGTCATTTTGGTAGTGGCCTGTAATTGCATGTTGAGATCTTTAAATCCTTCCCGAGTGACTCTTGGTAACCTGTCTACTTGCCCTGTAAGTCTATACAGCATTTCTCTATTTCAGTAATTTGCAACAGGACTAAACAAGGATTCTAAGGCCCACCAGAGTTTGACTCCACTAGAGGGTTAAAATCAATAGAACAATATGGGTTTAATAACTGAATATGTAGTTGTGTAACGGGAGGGTATAAAAGCATGTTCACTGTGGATCAACATCAGAATCAGATTTGGGTCTGTACCCCTGGTTCCCAGAGCTCTTCAATAAAAGCATCTGCATATAATCCTTTCATGATTATGTGTTCCTATGCTAACACTTCCACTTATAAAATGACTTGACATTCTTCCTATCTTTCATAAATTGTCCTTGATCTCCTTCTTTTCCTCCCAAGCAACTTTGAAACTGTAACTCTCACAATAATTGTGTCTGCTGCTGAGTTAGTGTCATAAAAGTGCTGTTTATTTTTTCCTGGGCTGCCAAAACTTAGTCAACATTGAACAAAAATTTGCCTATGATTAAATCTATTAGCATCAATGTCCATATTGAAGTGTAAGACTAATTTCCCATATAGTTCTGTAGTCTCCTAATTACTATAGAACCAGCAGATTCTTGCAATGTTGCCAAAATACCTGCTTTTAAAGGCCTAATATCTAGTAAGTGATGTTTTATGTGGACGTAGAGAAGGGAATTACAATCTAATGTCACAAACATGGAGAATATTGGATCAGCATATTTTAGTTGCAAAATGGGTAGGTAAAATATTTAGAAAAAAGTTTTCATTTGGTTAAAAAATTAAAAAAAAATCATCACAAAATATCATTTTGTAAAACCTGAAATATTTCAGTCATAACATTTCTCAGCGACATACTGTCCATGAATCCAAGTCAAGGCCTCAATGAACTCTGCATTTTTAGCTTATTGATTTGCCTAGAAATTCTCTGCAGACATCAGAAACATGAGTTTCTGTGAACAGGGTCAAGTTCTGAATAGTTTTGTGTTTACCACAGTTTTATTTTTATTAATAGCACAATGTCAAAGCGTAATAAGAAAATTCCTTATGAACTCAAATCTGAGGATTAGTTGTTTTTACCTTTTCTGCTTTAGGAACAGAAGCTAATACAATTCTGTGTAGACCTTAAAGGGAAATGGAGTGTGATTAATTTTAATTTGGGCTTCCATTTCTTAATGGGAATTTAGAAGCCTTTTCTAGATTAAAAGTGAGATGAAGAAGGGTATGTGAGGTATTGTCCTTCATGATACAAACAAAGCGTTTCAAGTGTAGAAGTGCTTTAGCCAGATTTAGTTCAAGCAGGATATTAAACAGCTTAAGCTGACACTTAGGTTCTTGGAAGGTAAACCCCTCTTCTATGGATATTGTTTAACATAAGAGGTGATATTGTGATACAAGCAGAGTTTGATAACTAAAGAATGTGCTAAGCCAGTCTAGGGAGGGCTTTCCACAGAGATGGAATGATGTCCCCAGCTGCTGGTTGAACTGTGCAGACACCATGAGACATCTCCCCCTGAAAGTGTGAGACATGCATGGAGAAGCTGCTTTTACCAAGATTTATAAGGAATTAATATCGATTTGGGTACTGTGACTGTCTCACCCCCCTGACTGCAGTTTCTGAGTTGTATTAGAGAAAGCTTAACCAAAGCCAAACAACAGGAGCCAGGTGTTATTGATAGAGGAATGAAGGATGGGCTGAGGTACCCTCATTCTCAGAAAGAGAAATTGGAGAGGGACTGTAAGGCTCTAAGCCTTAAGTGTGGCTCACACACATCTTCCAGTAAATATTGTGATTTTTTTCTCTCATAAGAACAAGCTGCAATACAAGTAGGCTTCATCAGATGCTGCTGATGATGATTTACAGATATCTTTTCCTGAATACATATTTAGATCTTGGTATGAAGATTTCATTTTTGCCTATTATACATTTTTGTTCGTGCTAGTGTTTGTGCTATAAAATATGCTCTGGTTTGGAGTTACAGAATAACCTGCTTTGTAAGGTACCACCAAGGACTTTTAGTCCAGCCTCATGCTCAAACAGAGCTAATAAGACCAAGCTGTGCAGGCACTTTTCTTGAAACCTCAAGTGCTGGGAAAAGGTGTTAAGATAATTGAGAGGGCAAGTTGTCCTCAGTTCAATGCACACCTGTAATCAACCCTCAGGAGTTCCTTATCTTCAAGACTTTAATAAGATGTGCTAAAAGAATCTAGCCTTTATGTATGAGCACCAGTAAGAAGAAAGGGATCAGATATCCTCTCAGTAAGAAGACACTTTGGAATACTGGATGTTTTGATTTTTCTAGAAGATAAGCTTTAACTATTTTACCTTCTATGTGAAAACTTTTTTTCTGTACACAGAGTGGGAGTGTGCATGGCAAAATTAACTGATGACAGGATGGTAGAGGTGAAAAATTCCTCAGTACTCACTGACAGAGGCATTATTTTAAAATGGCACAGTGATATTAAATGGCACAATGATATTAAATTCTCAGGATTTGCAGAGCTACAAAAAATTAGCTTGAACATAGGGAATAATGATGCAATTTAAAATGAAAGTTATATTGTTCTGCACTTGCCTATAGACTATTTTTGCATTTCCTTATGATTTGATTTCTCCTGGGCTAGACTTGGGCCATGGTAGGAGACAAACCAACCAAGAAAGTTGGCAATGGAAGTAAAAGAGTGTTACGTATTGACCTTTCAGGCTGTGGTGTCTGAGATTTTCAGTTAAAAACTGTCACAGTTTTGCCCGGGTAGAGTTTCAATGGCTGGACTATTTGAAAGTCAAGGAGTCTGGCATGTGGACTGAGGGCCTAAGAATGTAGCCTGTAAATAAGAATCCATTCTCTGAATTTCCGCAGTAAATTGCTAAATTTTTAATATCATGTGATTTCCTTCCACTCGGATCCACTGAAAGTTTAGAAAGTTGTTCTTAAAAGTTTTTTTAGTAGCAGAAGTGTACCTGGAAAACCTTTATCTGACTTTAGACAATCTGCCTTTGCAAAACTATTCACGTGTTTGAAAAATTGTCTTCCAAGATAAACAAGCAACAATAAAATCTAAATGAGAGACGTTGTTCCACACAAGATAAACAAAGGAGTTTTTCAAGAAAACCAGTCAGTTGGCTCCTAAATCTCTTTGCTGCTGTGGTTTTTGCTCCTGAGTCCAAACTTCTGAAAATCTTTTATCTTCTATTACATCAATCATTTGCCATTATTCTAACAGCAGAAGAAAATGAAAGGGAGAATCTTGTTATGGGAAATTAGTGTGCAGCTGCTGAGGCAGATGAAAGTAAATGTGGATTTAGCTTTTATTGGATAATATAAAACTCATTCCCAATTGGAGGCTGAGACCTCGTAACACATATTTAAATGTACTTTCCATTTCTTAAATATTTTTTTAAAAATTTTGGTATAAACTCTCTGGACATTCTATCTTTATAGATAGTTGCTGCCACTTCAATTTGTAGAGTTGAGAGATAAATTATGCTTTCTACTAAAAATTAATAGATCAAGTGATATTCCCCCCTCTCCCCCCAATTTGTTTGTTCAATCAGGGACTGATTTACAAGCATAGAGAAGAAAATTCTTGTCTGCCATAGCAGCTGATGCTGTGCCCTAACCTGTTCACTTCAGCTTATGCTGTGGATGGCCAAGAGCCTTGGATGGAGTGAAAAAAGACACCTGGAATTTTTGTATTTTTCTATGGGAACAAGGACATTTTATTTTTGTAGAGCCAGTCTGTAACAAAAAAAAAGAGAGTGAAAAATTAATTCTGTCTCTTTCCTACCATCTTAGGCATTAGTATTGATGCCACTTTATGAATAAAAGAACCAAATTTTCCCGCAAGCTATAAACAATAGTTTAAACAAAAGGCCATCATCCTCACTCTGGTATTCCTTCATTGCTGTACTGCTGGTTACACAGGGGAAATTTAGCATGCTGTTTGCAAGCTGCTACTGATTAGTGTTGCACTGACACTAATTGAGAGAAAACTGCTATTTAAGGAAAATAAAAATGTTTTTTAGTTTGGGGAAGAATCTCATAATCTCTGAACACTTTGTGAAGATATCTTCCCCCCACTCTGTAATAAATTGTCTCAACACAGTTCTTAATTCTCTGTCTTTAAGAGAGACTGCAACATACAGGTCTAGCTGACCTCTGCTGCACATTTCTGTATTCAGTACCACAGGAAAGTCTCTTTGCAGCAGTCTCTCTCATTACTAGGAAACAAGCTCGCAACAAAACTGAGCTGGGAAAGTAATGGTAAATGTAGAATGTGAAAGAATAAAGTTTGCCACAGTAATATTTTTACTCTTTTGGGCTGTGCAGATTCTTCTCATTCAATCAGGCACCATTCCAGTTATGAACTCCACATTTTTCTATCTCCGAGTACCTCATCCTAGGATGTCTTAGACAATCCATTTTCCAAATCTGCTCTTATTCTCACTGCAATTTCTTGGCCATTACTTCTTCATTTGTCATTTAAAAGAAGATTTCAAAGAAGTTTTGGACGATACTTGGAATATACTCAATGCATTTTTATTGGTACTGGAGCTCAATAAATATACCCTCCCACCCACTCACAATGTAAGTTGCACCAGAGGAGGTTTAAAATTTCCGCACTGAAAGTGGAATTCAAGCTTTGGAACAGGCTGCCCAGGGCAAATGAAGTCACCATCTCTGGAGGGATTTTAAACATATCTGGATGTGGTTCTTTGGGATATGGTTCAGTGGTGGGGTTGGCAGTGCAGGGGTAATGGTAGGAATCAATCTTAAAGGTCCTTCACAACATAAATGATTCCAGGATTCTGTGACTGTCAGACTCCAAACCAGCTCTGAAAAGTGCAAATGGACTGCACTTGCTGGGGAGTCATATGGGTTCTGTCAAAGGAGGCTGTAAGGACAACAGACTTTTGACAGGTTCAGTTCAATAACCTTTGTGTTTCTGTATTTTTATGATCCAGACAGTGTTCCAGAAGAAGAAATGCATTTTTAATGAAGAAATACCAATTAATTGATTGAGATGTCTGAAGTGTATTCGCCATTCAAACATATTTAATCACTACAAGTGCTTGGGTTTTGAATTTAATAATGTAATATTGGTTAAGTACCTTAAATGCTTCTTTTTCAGTGCTGCTTCTGGTGCCTATAGTGCTCCAAACTGTTTGCAATTCATCAGTGGTGTCTGAAAAAAGGTTTTATCAGAATTCTGCCAGAACTTCCTAATTAGGTGTAATTAAAATGTTCCACAATGATAGCAAAGTTAAAAATGTTCCTTTGTAAGCAACAGAACTAATGAAGCTTCGTTTTCTGAGAATTTATCTTACATGCCTATGGAAGCAGCTTCATTACTTTCTAAGTCACTCCATTAAATTCCTGTGCTGTCCACCCTTTTCAACTTCCCCAGGACATTCTACAGGATGTGCCCTGAAGCTCCTGTGATGCTCTGCTCCTTTCCAGGTCCCACCTGGTTCCCTGAGCAGGAGCAGCTGGCCTTGGCTCACAGTGCAGCAAGCAAATCCAATCCAACAGCTCTGCCTATAGTCCACATCCCTTCCCCTTATCCAGCTGGACATTCTCCTAAAACTCAAAAATTCTCATCTCCAACCCAAAAACCAACAGCAACCCCTCACCCCCAAAAGCAGACCCAAACCTCAAATCTGCCAAAATTCTTTCAGCCTTTGAGATCTCTTTCAAAGTTTGTGAATTGGCCACTAAATTAGGAATGCGTGACAGTATGAAAGATGAACAGATGATGTGGTTGTGTAAGTCTACATTCATTAAGAAAACAGGGCTGGAAATTCTGGTAGAGTCTTGCTAGTAGCTGACACTGCCTGGATCTGCTCTCACACAGCCTGCTCTGCCTTAACAAATGATGTCTCTCCTATGCCTCTGGCTCTGATGCAGCCTGTCAGAACCCTTTTGTGGAGAACAAGGAAATGTATTGATTTTTTATTTTAGATGAGAGCAAAACAATTTTCAAAATTCTGTTTGAAATATATATGCCATACCTTTCCTGGAATCTTGCTGTCTGTAAATGTTTGGAGATTGTTCACAGAAAACAAAGAGGTGGAGTACAAATATCAGACTGCCATGGTTTATAACTTGTAGAAAACAGTTATTTAAAAAATTAATGTGTTGGGTTCAAGGTTCACTGAGATATTCTGAATGTTTTGTTTGAAATTTCAAAAGAACAAAACCAAAACAAACATTTGAGTGGGCCAAGGGGTTTATTTAAAAAGAGGTTATATATGCATCTGCTTGTTTGTTTGTTTGTTTTGAAAATCATAAATCTACTTAGCAGTGCTTTTTTTCCCCTAGGTTTTTGTTGTTACTTCAGTTTTTTGGACTGCATAGATTCAATCTTCTCTAAGTCAAGCAGTGCTCTGTTTAATGAGTTGCCTTGGAATGAAATCTGGAAGCCTTCATTTAATTACAGGATCGGGTACACCCTTTTGTTGGGGTGCGTATCTTTGGTCAGCCTGGTGTTTTGGCTAGACCACCCGGTCAGCTCTGATACACCTCAACAAGATCTGTTTGTGAATTCTTGGCTCTGCAGTGCCTCGACTTACACTGTCACAGCCGTGGCTGGAAAGAGGGGACTCTCGGAGACATCCGGGGAACAGAGGTTTATTGG